>VMDO01023424.1:0-31622 GCA_007922755.1 Pedetes capensis | reverse complement strand
GGAAGCATACAAGAGGGTAAGAGGGAACCTATATGAATAATGTACATCAAAATGCATATATGGAAATGCCACAATGAAAAGCATGTCAGAATGAATCACATTAAGGTGTACATTAAAAATGTCCAATAAAAAAAGAAAGAAAATTAGAGCATTCACATTTCCCTATGTAGACCCAGAATCAATCTTAGGAGGAGGTATGAGAAAGCTCAATTGTGCCAGACAAGGTAATTCCAAGACCAGTCTGAGTCAGGGAGTGCTGATGGTTTCTGAACACCCACTGTGTGCAGGGTCATTCTAGGGGCTACAGACCCCATGATGAGCAAAACAGAGACACTGCCTGGAGTCACTTATAGCAGAGGAGTGAGCTCTTTAAAACATCCTGGAATTGTGCCCCTCCTCCACTTACAACTCCAGTGGATTCTTTTTACACTTAAAGTTCCATCCATTACCTTGGCTTGGGAGCCCATGTATCTGTCCCCTGCTATCTCTCCTACCTCATCTCATCCTACATTTCCAATCCATTAATACCTTCTAATACCTTTGTCTTTCTTTTGGTTCTTTGAAAAAGCTAAGCTTATTGCCAGCTTCATGCCATCCCACTAGTTCTTCCTACTGTATGGAATGCCCTCCTTGCAAATTGTCACATGGCTGGTCCCTTCTTGTCATGTATAGTTTAACAAAAATGTTTCTTTCACTAAAAGCTCTTCCAAAGGACTGTTGCCTATAGTTGTTTATGTTGTGCACTGCATAACTCCAGTGGGCATCATTCCCATAGAAATTTATGCTGATAGTGTCTGCTGGAGTTGTACAGGAACAGTGAGCAGTTCTGTGCTCAGTGCTCTTCATCCTCTCTGACCTAATAATCTAATGATCTCCCAACCCCGTCATTGATACTGTTCATCCTTCTTAACATTTTTGCATTGTATTTATCACTATGCAGAGTAATTTAGTTATTTATTTACTTTCCATTTTCTAACTGCCCACACTGTAATATAGGCTCCACAAGAGCAAGACTGTGCCTTTCTGGTCCACCCCAAAGCCCCAGTGCCTAGAAAAATGTCTGGGCTATCACATGTGCTCAGTACATGTGTGGTAACTCCAAGAGCTGAAACATAAAGAAGCATGAGAAAGAGAGAAACCAGGAAATGGAAAGTCACAAGAAATTGGTGAATGAACTCACTCTTTCTGCACTTCTCCAGTTCTCTAGTTCCTTTGTTCTCTGTGCATCGGTTGCCCAGCTTTGAAGCCCACTTGTCAGATGGGTTCTGGCTGCTCACACATTTCCAAGTTACAAGTCCAGCCACAACGAGGGACACACTCCACTCCCTTTTGGACTCAATCCCAATTTCAGAGCAAAGAATGTGATTATTTCCATCTGAGTTAAGTGCCTATCCCTGGTCCACTCAGTTCTGCTCAGGAGAGGAGCTTCTTGACAGCTGTGGCTAGAAATAAGAGGGAACAGAGGGGTTCCCAGGAGGAAGCACTTGTGGTCAAGGTGTGCACTTCTGAGGCAGGAGGCAGTGGGGCCTCAGTGGCAGGTGAGAGCTCATGAGTCCCAGTATTTGGCAGAACTGGACATATAGCAAGAATCCAGATTCAGGTGGCTCTTGAAGATCAGTCACCCCATGTTAAGAACACATTTGACTTTGTGTTTTTACCCCGAGAAGCGATGGCCTTGCATGCAATTACTTCTATGGTCCTTTCCAATGCTGTCATTCTGTGAGCCTTATAACCTGCTAACCCTCTAGTTCAACCCTGGTCAAGCAGCCTTCAACTATATTCTCTAACCTGTCCACCTGGTCCTGCTGGCTTTGGCAATGCCAGTGTTCACATTTCATACTGTACACCAGAGGCCAGAAAATGCAGAGAAATATCAAAACCAGGGGCAAAAAGTCATGTTAATACACACACACACACACACGGGGGGGGGGGGGGGTGAAACAAAGAGGGAGGAGGAGAGAGAGAAGAAGAGAGGGAGAGGTTGTTCTACTCTAGAACATAACAGAAATTGCAAAAGAAGACCAATACAAAATGTTCAGACGTCTAGACCAAATAAAGTGAATATGCTAGCGTGAAAATAGGAAAAAAAAAAAAACCAAAAACAAACAAACAAAAAAAAACCTCTAAGGAAGATGAACTCAGCTAAGAAAATGCAGAAGATGCTCAGTGGAGATGATACAGCTGGAGACCCAGGGCATGTGGGTTGGTGTAATCCATTCTCCCACGTTGTAAAGCTCCAGGCCTTTAGACACTGTGTTCTAAATCCTCCACATGTCCCCTGCCATCACCCCATTAGTACCTTTGTGTGTGTGAGTGTGCTTTGAGACATCATTTTCAGCTAAAAGGGCATTAAAAGCAGAGAGCTCCGTGCCAGCTGAAGATCCGAGGAAGCTCAAGTGCTTAAGTGGTTCAGGCTACATTGAACAACTGCAAAGATGCCTAGAGTCAGACAGAACATTAATTGAACAATAGAGAGCTGGCAGATAATGGAGAAGCGGCGCAGACAGGTGACCTGACGAAAATACTGTTGCTTTGGTGAAAGCTTCCATTTCTTTGCTTTACATGGGCAGGGACTATATCATAGGTGCTTCATTTTTCATCGCTAACAGCAGCTGGCATGTCACTAGGGACAAAGGTGGCATGACTCTGTGTTTGGAGAAGAGATGTCCACATCAGTATATTCTCCATGTGTGCCCGGAAGACTTTCCCCTTTGCAGAGGCTTCCTTTGTATCTGTTTGGTCTGATGCACCCCTTAAGCCAATCTGGACTCTCTAGAGTTCTCTCACACCGAGAGAAATTCATGTGTGCTCTCAAAGTCTTGACATCCGTGATAACAAACTGCCCATATAGCTTCTGTTTAACAACGTTGACCTTAGAAATACTCTCAACCCTCTGTGGAAATGCTTGAATAGATCTTGATCATGTTTGGGAAAAGGTTCAGATATCTTAGCCTGACCATCAATGTTCATCACACTCTGGTCTTTGGCAAATTCCTCCAGCTCAACTCTGGCACTTTTCCACCTCACACCTTTAAGTTTCCTGGAGCTGCCATATTTCTGCTAGCTTCTGGACCTTAGACATTCTATTCTCCCCTCTCCAGGCCTGCCCACTCTCCTCTTCTGTCAATCCCATGCTTTCTTCATTCCTTTAGAAGTCATCTTAGATGCCTGACCCCTCAGTCCTCTCAGTCCATCCCAACACTATGTGCTCTATGCTATGATTCATTCCTTCTTTTCTTCCATTCTGAAGTAGGAGCTGCTTGAAGGTCGGAGATCTCTCTTAGTCATTATTATACCCTCAGTTCATATGGCTACACCTTAGATATTCAACATATTCAATGTGTTAGTTTATTGAATGAGTAAATGAATGAATGAAGTGATAGGCCAAAGGTCAATCTAATAAGATGGGGGTACTAACCTCTATGTGTTAAGGACTCCATTCTTTTCATCTCTGCATTGATGGACTCTACTGGATCACTAGAATTAGAGCCGCAATCTGTATATCTGAAATCCACAGCCACTATCAGACTTTAGGGAAAAAGTTGGAATCATCTAGAAAACACAATGAGGAGGCACCTTGGAGAGGCTACAGGGCAGCAACAGGAAAAAACAGAAGTTATTCTGCCGTGGTTTCCCACTTGACCCTGACTGAAGGCTGTGATATTGATGAATCTGGGAAGGAACTCAAAATCAATGCAAGCACTTGGTCTTATAGTAGTTAAGGGATAGGTGGAAGAATGGATAATTGGACTGGTGGGTGGATGGGTAGATGAATGGATGAAAAATATGAAAGGGAAGGGGGGACATTGATCTAGATGAATTGGTTGATCTTGGTAATTCATTATAGAATTAGGAGAAATGAGAAAATAAAATTAATTATAAGTAACAGTTCCCAGTCTAGGAGCCTAACACAATGGTGGTGAAAGCTAAGAGAGAGAGAGAAAACTACTTTAAAGCACTACTATACTTAGGGAGGGCTGGGATTTAGCTCAGTGGGTAGAGTGCAGTGCTGCAGTCTCTGAGGCCCTGAGTTCAATTCCCAGCACCGCAAAAATGGGAGAAGGGCCTGGGAATCCACTCCCAAGGCAATCCCGAAGCACTCAGCCATTGAAAACCCTATGAGGGTCGCTATGAGTCGGATACCGACTCGATGGCACCTAACAACAACAACATACTTAGGGAGGTATAAGAAGCATTCATCTCTTTTCAAAACCATGGAATTTATTCTGATTATACAAGAAATGTTACTGGAGTCCTTATGTTGCCATTGCTCCAAAAGGACCTTAAAATTTGCTTTCCACAATATTCTACTCTACCCAAAAGGCAAAGGACTGTTGGTAGTGTATGTGAATGCAGATGTATAGGTACCTAATCAGAAAGTGTCTCAGGTGTTCAGGAAAACCAGATGTTCTGGTCTTTAACTCTCTAAAGCTTTCTGGTTACTAAACCATAGCCATTTAGCATTGCAGATAGGAGGAATGAAAAGTGAGTGAAATCAAAAGGAAAGCCCTATGACACTCAACAACTAATAGCTATTTCTCTAGCTAGAAAAAGGCCATACAAACACACAACTTGAAGAGAACAGCGAAGGGAGGTGTTAACTTTGACCATGGAGAGAGGCAAGCTAGAAAGGGATTTGAGGGACAAGTCCTTGTCATTCTGTCTTTCTCTTCCTTGGCCACCTACAACATTTGGTAGAACTCCTACTCTGGCTCAAGACTGTTGTGGAGTAGGGTTACGAGTATGAAAATTATGAAATCATACAGCCTTTGCATTCATTAGAATTCACACGGATACTACAGGGAATAAATTCACCACTGCCAAAACTTCTTAAGAGAATGGCTTCAGGGTGCTTTAATATTAAGCCTAAATCGGAAGCTGGGACAGTGCCAACGGGAAAATGATCTGTAATAAGAGCCATCTGTCAAGTCAGATGGCCCAGAATACAGAGGAGCAGGTAGACCCCGTGGCCAATGGGGCAACTGTGATTAGAGAATCCAGCAAGGGGACTCACAACCACATGGGAAATGCAGACGCTGAGAGGGTCGGGTCCTTCAAGAGAATTCCAATTGTCAGCTCAGCCTCCCACAGACTCAAAAAGTCACTCCAATTTCCTATCAAGGAGGAGTGAAGTCATCGAGTGCCCCTTGTCTTCCCTTTCTTTTCCCCAGGGAAAAGGATAACAAGGAGAAGCCCTTTTAACAGAAACCAAGGACAGTAGCTTTTGTTCTTGGGCAGACAAGAACAATTTTGTGGCTAAATTGTCTGCAACCCGGGAAAATGATGGCACTTTAATTAGTATTTTGAAATGCAAACTCCAATCATTGGGGCAGGCTTGGGACCCATAGCAAGGGTTCCCTACATGGAAATGAGGCTGGAGGAGTGCATTCAGGAAGAGGAAAAGCCTGAGGAAGGAGCCCTTGATGCATGGGGAGGGAGTGGTAGAGGAGAGCACTGGCTGGCTGAGCCTTCTCAGGAAGGATTGTGGGGTGGGAGTCAGCGCAGCTCTGGATTCAAATTCCAGCCAGGGGATTCAACAATGGGGTGGGAGAAGCTTATGGAAACTCTGAGCTCCGGGTTCCTCCTTGGCAATCTGTGTCCCCATTGCAGTACCTGGGGGTAGCACCTAGCGGGGGTGACATCCACTTGTCCATCAGTATGGGGAAGGGGTCAGGGGTGCTCCAGTGGACTGAGGTGCATTCTAGGGACATTGTGGTGGCCCCCTGGAAGTTCTGGAGAAGGGCGGCAGGTGGCAGCTGTCTTCATTTCTCTGGAGGCCCCTGCATGGGGTCTGGATCTGCTGGAGCTGAGTCCCCTCTCACCCCTCGGGAGCTCTGGAGACTGAGTTCTCAAGGGGAGAAGGCAGCCCTTTGGTCTCAAAGTTGGTTCTTTTTTTTTCCCCAATAGATCAGGCAGGGTTATTGCCTGGGGTCTTTACACAGTGTGTGGTCCGATGTTAGACAACTTTCACACGGCTATCTTTTCTGCTCTGATAAGTGACCCTGGACCTTCTGAGGCTGCTCAGGAACGTCGCAGTGCTGAGCCCCTCAGCAGCCTGTCTAAGCTCACACGGGGAAATAATCAGAGGAAAGAGCTGGACTAGAGAGCTGAGACAAACTTAGTAGAAAGCAAGAAAGCTTGAGGGTCTCCAGCCCTGCCGCCTTTAGACCAGCAGAAGGCAAACTGCAGGAGAAGGGTCCAGCGTGGAGGCCAGCCCTGCAGTCTTATTATGGGAGACCCTCTGTCCCTGCCAGGGCCACACTGACCCTTCTCTCTGTATGTCAGCATCGTGGCCATCTGGCTGACGCGTGCCTGCCACTGGGCTGGCTCTGGAGCCTGAAGGTGAGGAAAGTGTTTTCCTTCTATCTGTGGGGTCAGGACTTCTGTTGAGATGGCCACACAGACACGTGTCAGGATGACCTGGTGTGTCTTCAGCAAACGGTGGGGCTGCCCACTGGATGCTCAAATGAGACACTCCATTGCCATCTCTGATACCTTCCCGGCAAGAAGGGGCGGTGCCTGGGGAAGGTGTAGGACACTGCGCCCCTCCCCTCTTTATTAATATGCATGCAAGGTCAAGTGCTTGTTAAAACTTTCCTCAAGGGAGGTTTATTTGCACATGGAAAGATCAGTCACAAATTACCTCGGTTTTTAAAATTTAACACTGAGTTGATTAAGTTTATAAAATAAAGTGCATGCTTTCGTAAGGTTTTACATTCGACTTGTAAATCTTATTCTTCTGGTTGTAAAAGTCTGGCAAGAATTAACAATCACTTATCAGGAGCTCTTGATTAATACTAAGCCCCATTTATAAACTTAGTGATTCTCAACTGACTTTATAATTTCGATATATTCTATTTTCAGTACTTTGATTAACAAATCAAATTTCTTAAATATTCAAGTCTTATAAATCTATTAGGCTACATTAAACTCATAAACACCAGGTGATTCTTATGATATTGTAAATGCTTGAGTGCTATATATAAATCTACTAAAAATTCAGCTTAAAAAAAAGTTTAAATCAAGCCGGGTGCGGTGACGCATGCCTGTAATCTCAGTGGCTCAGGAGGCAGAGGCAGGGGGATCACAAGTTTGAGACCAGAGGCAGTCTGCATAATTTAGTGAGACCCTGTCTCCAAAAAAAAAAAAAAAAAAGTAAAAAAATTGGCTGGGGGTGCAGCTCAGTGGTCCAGCACTTGCAAAGCATGCAAGGATGAAGCCCTGGGCTCAATCTCCAGTAATGAAAAAAAAAAAAAAAAGTTTAAGTCACTTTCTAAATTTTCATTTTAATTGTAATCACAGAGTTCAACTGCTATCCCAATAAACCAAACTCTCTTGAGTATAGAAATTTTTATATGAATCATATGTTTCTTTTGTAATAATAATTAAATTAAGAAAACTATGCATAATTATTTCATTTTTTTAACTTTTATTAAAATTATATTGTTGTTGTTGTTAGGTGCTGTGGAGTCGGTATCCGACTCATAGCGACCCTCATAGGGTTTTCAATGGCTGACTATTTCAGGATTGCCTTGGGAGTGGATTGCCAGGCCCTTCTCCCATTTTTGCGGTGCTGGGAATTGAACTCGGGACCTCAGAGTCTGCAGCACAGCGCTCTACCCACTGAGCCAAATCCCAGCCCCAAATTATACAGATGGATCTATTAAAATATTAACAGTTATTAATCCTGAGTAGGGAGATTTGGGCTCATTTTCATTTTCTTGTTCAAACTTTTCATCGTTTCTTTCCTTTTTTCCTCTTTTTGTGCAGTACTTGGGGGTTAAACCCCAGGTCTTGTGCATGCTTTGCAAGCGTTCTACTACTGTGCGCTCTCAGCTCATGCTTTACTCTTTATTTTGAGACAGGGTCTCACTAAGTTATGCAGGCTGCCTCTGGCCTTGAACTTGCCATCTTCCTGCCTCTGCCTCCCAAGTCATGAGAATTACAGGCATGAGCCACGGCACAACTCAAACCTGTCTGATTTTCTAATGCATGTGGTTTATTCTTCAGTCCGAGGAAAGACATAATTTAAGAAGGTCTTTTGTTAGTGTCTATTCTGGGATGGGTTCCATGGTCGGTCCCATCAGGCCATCCCTGTGTGCTTAGATCCACGGTAGTCTCTTTAGGATCCTTTGTGGCAGGCCTTAAGGGACATGGATTTTATAAAGGACATGGGTTTTATGTGGGTACAGGCACTTCTTACATCAGGCTCTGGTGCTCATTTTTATTATTTTTTGACAAAGAGGGGAAATTGATGCTCAAGTCCCATTCATTGTCTGTGTCTATCTTCAGGTTATCGAGCAAGCTCAAGTTTAACTGAAGAACACTGTAGATTAGAATCTGCTCTCTGAGGCTCAGTGGACATGGTCACTATGACTACATAATGGACAGCTGACTGTCTGACTGATAGATAAATGAATGCATGCATGAGTGAAAAACTGACCCAATGGCTGTCTCTGAATGTTCAAATAAGTGAGCAAGTGAATGAGAAAAATAATTACAGAATGACTGATTGACAGATGCAAGGGCTAACCGGGTAAATGAATGAAGGAGAGAGAGAGAGAGTCAAAGGATGGCCTGGGACTAAATGTGTATGAATAATTAATTGAATAAAAGATACAGTTGAATAGATGAAACGAAGATGATGGATAACACATGATGGACTGAATTGTTGACTGAAGGATGGAATAAAGGAAGAAATGAAAGAGAGAATGGAATGACGGCAAGAAATTAAAGGACTGCTGACTTATGGATTTGTCTATGTGAATTAGGTGACTGACTGAATGATGGACATCTAAAACAACAGAACAATTGAGCGACGACAATAAGTGAGTGACTGAATGAATGACCGAGTGGGAAGGAGAGAGGCCGTCCCTGGAACTCTGCCCTTGCAGTCCTCACATCCTTTTCCAACACCACAACTTCAGCCAGCCCTGTCTGTCCCTCCCCCGACACTGACACGTCAGCACCATGGGAGCCATTACTGTGGACACTGGCTATTGCCTTCCTGATGTCCCCTCTGTGTATTTCATTTTGTGGATGGAACTTGACCTTCCATTTGGACATGTTCTTGCCATTTGGCTTTTTCAACCCACCTGGACTTCTCTGGATCCCTGTATGAACACTGAGTCAGACTTGAATCTCAGGCCACTCCAGTCCTGAGCACCTTGTGAAGGATCTGGGCCCTGGGAATGTAAGCCTTGGCTAGCTCTTTCCCAGCCCCTGTGGAAGCCATCCAGACCTCGGATCTTAAGGACCAGCCATGGTGTGAAAACTGGTCCATCAGACCATGGACTTGATGAGCCATGGGTGCCTGGTATTAAGGCACTGGGCAGAAGGAAGTTGAGGAACGGCATGGGCTGGCACAGTTCCAGGCACGCATCTGTTGCAGAATTCCAAGGTTGGCCTGTTTACCCTTTTCTTTCTGAACCACCTGGTTTTGTCCTTATTGTATTAGTTTACCTGAAGCAGATTGACTCGTAGAAGAACTTTTGTTGATGTGAACCCCTCCCAGTGACCCACTCAGACCCGGTGTGTGGGGTATAGCCTCCCACCCCTCCTTGCCCGCCCGCTCTGAGCTGCCTCCGGGAACAGGGAGGCTTTGCACAGGAGGCTCTGCACCTGATCAGAGGATTTGCTCATTGGGAGCTCCCTGTACGCCCCTGGCTCATCAGCGTCAAGTCGCACCTGTCGTCTGTGTACATTTGTTCGAGGAGCATGTCAGATGGGGATTCGTTCTTACAGGAAAGCTCAGAGGTTACTGTCAAGTTTCAGAGTGGAGCTCTGCCAAAATCCGTGGCAAAGAGGCTGAAAATAGATGCAGTGTTTTTTATCAGTGGCCCCTCCTGGTGTATTATTCACTGTTGGTGAGGAGTTAGATAGGCGACTGCCAGGCTGGGATGGAGGTGGGCCGATCATGATCCCCTGGACAGGGCCCGACAACCGTGAAAGAAGTCATACTGCATGGGTCAAACCTAATAAACAAGAAATTCTAATTAGATGTCAACATTCCCCTCTGGATTTTTAGAGCAGGCTTCACTTCTCAAAGGATCTGTGCATGTGTGAATACTCACTGTGGTCCTAGGGGTTGGGCTGTTGTTAGGTGCCATCGAGTAGTGTCTGACTCACAGCAACCCTCATAGGGTTTTCAATGGCAGGTTGTTTTGGGATTGTCTTGGGAGTGGGTTGCCACGTGCATTTTTTTGGTGCTGGGAATCAAACTTGGGATCTCAGAGACTGAAGAGCAGCACTCTACCAAGAGCTAAATCCTAGCCCAGGGGTTGGGCAGATGGAATTAAACCAAGTTTATCCCCGTCTATCTTGGGTGACTTGTTTCTCACCTTCCCAATTTCTGCGATCTGCTGGATTGAAATTCCCCCTCTATTTTATTCACCCTCTACCTTGTCTGGGACATGAATATGGTTGTGAGGTGCCATCGAGTCAGATTTGACTCATAGCGACCCTATGTATAACAGAACGAAATGCTACCTGGCACTGTGCTAGGCACATGATCTTTTTCTGTTTGAGTTGATCACTGCAGCCACTCTGTTTCTTCTCATTTTGAGTTGTGCCACCTCAGCAAAAGGAGGTCATAGCTAGCATTTGATAAATACTTACTGATGATGTCAAGAAATAAAATCAATGTCAAATCCAATCCATCCTCTAAAGTCATATCTCAGATTCTCACCATCTTTAATCTCTCCTGACCCTGCTTATAAAATGACAAAAGAAATCACAAGAGCTTTGGAGCCAGGCCTAGTTGGTGTCATAACCCTGTTCTTTTACTAATTAGTTGTGTGTTTAACTTCTCTTGGTCTGATTCTTCATCATTATCACTGTAATCATCACCACCATCAGTAATGAAGACTCTTGAGTGTTGGTTATGTGCCAATTATGCACATAAATGCATCACTTGCTCAGTCTGTACAAAACTCCATTATGCAACTTCTGTTATCTTCAGTGAACAGATGGAGAAACTGAGGTGCACAGAGGATCAAGAAGCATAGCAGCAACCTCTTTACAGACCTTCACTGTTTGCTGAGCTCTTCTCTTAGCATTTTTAAAGCTGCACAATCATAGATTGGCCAGTGTGAGCCCACTTGCCTAGAACTGTCCTGGATTTAGCACTGAAAGTCCCACATCCTGGGAACCCCCCCCCCAGTCTTAGGCAATCCAGGACAGTGGTCACTCTATTCAATCCTCATGACTGAATAAGAGGAAGTCACTGTTCTTCCAACTTATAGATGAGGGAGGTGAGGCCACGAGAGGGCAATTATAGTACCCAGGTCTACACAGCCAATAAATGGCAGAACCAAGGTTCTATCTCACAGATTAACCATGATAGTATAATTTCTCTCCGAAATAAAGAGGGAATTATTTTTACCTTCATTAAATGGTTGGGGTGACAGGCACTGTCAAATATCTAATAAGAGTTTGTTGTTGTTGTTGTTAGGTGCCGTCAAGTCAGTATCCGACTCATAGCGACCCTCATAGGGTTTTCAATGGCTGGCTGTTTCAGGACTGCCTTGGGAGTGGATTGCCAGGTCCTTCTTCCATTTTTGTGGTGCTGGGAATTGAACTAGAGACCTCGGAGACTGCACCGCAGCGCTCTACCAACTGAGCTAAATCCCAGTCCCATAAGAGTTTATGAATCAGTTATTTTTCTAGCCCTTCCTATTCAAAATTACTTCTTTATCTTCCTCTTTCTGTTTATATTTGAGGATTTAAAGACTCACAGCAGGTGGTCTCTACCTTCTAAACTTCCACTTGCTCCCAACCTATTCTTGGCTTTCTGCCCCCATCACTTTTCTGAGAAAACTCCAGTCAAAGTCATCCAATGAGCTGTCCATTATTCTAGCAGTTGGTCTCCCCATAGCTCACATGCTGCCTCCCTGGGCTACAATAGGCAGTCTGCCCATGCTTGTTAGATTAAAGAAAATGGAGATGGATTGAATTGGGATATATCCCAAGACATCATATACCTCTGACTTCTCCCTCTTTTTCTTGAAATTCACTTCTGTCTTGTTTTTCATGCCACTCTTGGTTATTCTTCATGTCCCACTGCTCCTTCTCAGACTTCATTGATTCTCTTTCTCCTTCTTCTTAAATTTTGTTGTCTTTCAGAGTCCTTTCCTCCTGCTACCTTTGTTGTCACCACAAAGTCTCTCAGTAAGTCATCACATTCATTTCCTAGACTTCATTGCCATTTTGTACTGGTAAAATTCCCATCCTTTCTCCCAGCGTTTCAGACGTGTTTACCCAAATATGTTAGTAAAGATAACATAAGTTACGCTGCAGTAACAAATAAACCCCCGAATTTCATTGACTTTATATGTCAAGTGCCTATGTCTTGCTCAGGATATACCTCTAATCCAAGTTTTTGGAGGACATTATATGGTCAATCAGAAACCCAGGGTCATGGATTCTTGGCCACCTCTAGACACATGAACTCCTTAGTCCCTGTGGCATGTGAAATGGTAAGCTAGAGGGCTATACAATGACTTCAATGCTTTGTGTTGGAAGGGACACGGATCACTAGGAAGCGTGAGTCACATAACACTGCTTTACTGTGGGGGTGCTGGGAAATGTGGGAAAGGTCATGGGCATTTTGTGAGCAAAATATGCCTCTTCCACTTCAGCTGGCTCCTGGACTGCTCTACACAGCATTCAGCAAGGCGGTACAGATTCAGCAGGTTTCTCACAGAAGTCAGTGTCTTCCTTACAGAGATGTCTCATCTTCTGTGTTCCTGACCTCAATACCATATGCTGAACTAGAAACACGCCTGGCACTCACTTCCCTCTTACTTTAGCCACTTGTGAACACTTAACTAATTTTGCTTCCTTGACTCCTCTTACTTGTGACCTTTTTGATTCTAAGCCTACTTGTCTGTTTTTAACACACTGGTCTAGATTAGCTTTTGTCAGATCTTTTCTGGATTTCTATTTTATCCTCTGAGCACCTGCTCCTGTTCATACTTCCCTAGATTATCCTTCCTAAGGCTGCCAGAGTCTTGCTTGCTCTTCCTAATGTGTTAATCTGATCCCACGGTGTTCTTGCTTAAATAACTTTAAAGTCTATTATCTTCTTAAACTCAACTCATCTAAAGTCTAACTTCTTATCTTCTCCCTCAATCTGCTGCTCCTGAAAGTTTCCTCCTCATAGGCAAAGAAACTCCATGCTTGCAGTTGTTCACTGAAAGCCTTGAGGTCATCTTTTGTTCTTCTCTTTTTCTCACAATTCACATCCTATCCATGAGGAGATGGTGTTGACTTTATAGTTATCCTTCCATTTCTGTAGGTTCTACTTTCATGCATTTAAACAACTGTGGATAAAAAGTATTTAAAATACTGGACCTATACAGAACACATATAGACTTTTTTCTTGTCAATATTCCCTAAACAATAGAGTATCACAAGTATTTACATAGATTTACATTTTATGTGTTATCATAAGTACCCTAGAGATGATTTAAAGCACACAGGAGGATGTACAGTCTACAGACATACCACCCTGTCCAATCCCATCCCAATCTTGGAAGCTAAGCAGGGTCAGGCCTGGTTAGTCCTTGGATGGGAAACTGCCTGGGAATACTAGGTGCTATGGGCTTGGGAGAAGGACCTGACAGCTTACTCCTGAAACAATCAGCCATTGAAAACCCTATGAATAGCAGAGAAGCACTGACATAGTGCCAGCCATGGTACAGTGTTGAGTTTCTTTCTACTGTATGTAGGGTCGCTATGAGTCAGACCCAACTTGGCAGCACCTAACAACAAGATGTAAACAGGTTTTGTGCAAATACCATAGCACTTTGTATAAGGCACTTGAGCATCTATGGAATTTGGTATCCATGGGGGACTTGGAACCAATTGTTCCAAGTACTTTCAAACTATATCCAGAATCCAATCAAATCTCACTAGCTCTCTGCTCCTGCTTTGGCACAAGCCATTGACATATTTCACCTAGATAATTCAAGAGCCTTCTAATCAGCAATCCCTCTTTCAACTTTTGCTCCTTTTCATCAGTTTCATTAAGAACAAGAGAAGCCCTTTCACAAGTAACTTAATCATATCATCTCGGTGCTCAAACCTCCAGTGGCTCTATATCTCACACGGCATGAAGGACAGAGACCACAGGGCCTCACCAGCCCTCCACTTGACCAGGTGGTCCCCTCTTTGGGGAGCTCTTCCAGGGCCTCCCTGCAAGATCCTGCCACATGAGTGCACTGGTCTCCTTTCTCCTCCTTGGACACACCAGAGTTCTCTGCTTCTTGGATTTTGTGATTTGCTACTGTCTTGGCTCTGGAGCCGTGGACCCACAGTTCCCCAGGCCTGGCTCCTGTCCTGCAGGCCTCTGGTCCTATGCCATCTTCTCAGTGAAACTCTCCCTGACAAGTTGATAAAATCAACACTCTCCCCTTTGTCCCTCCCTGCCTCATTTCTTATCCATGCTGCTGATCACCAAATAACACACTATATACTTTTTGTTTTTATCTTATTTATTGTCTATCTCTCCCAGGAGACCTCCATGTGTCTGTCAGCTTATTGTGCTGTGGGGGCTGAAAGAGAGGCCACTGGTATCTCAGATACTAACAGGGACACCCATGGTGGACGAGTTTCATCTGAGCTTCCAGACTAAGACTAGGGAGAACGACCCAGCAGCTCACTCCTGAATCAATTAGCCATGCAAAATCATATGACTAGCAGAGAAGTATTGTCAAATATAGTGCCAGAAAATGAGCCCCCCAGGCTGGAAGGCATTCAAGAAACCAACTGGAGAAGAATTGCCTCCTCAAAGTAGAGTTGACCTTAATAACAGGAATAGAGTAAATCCCATGGGACCTCATTTTGCTGATGTGGTACAGCTCAAAATGAGAAGAAACATAGCAACTGCAACAATGGGCTCAAACACAAACAGATTGTGTGAATGGCACAGTGTTGGATAGTGTTTCATGCTGTTGTACATAGAGTCACTATGAGTTGGATCTGACCCAAGGGCACCTAACAACTCCCAGGGGAAGGTAAACTACATGAGAATAGGGATTTTTATCTATTAGTTCAGTAATGTATCTTCAATGTCTTGAAGAATGCTTGAGACCTAGTATGTGTTCAATGAATATTTATAAATGGTCTTGAAGGTGATGACGAACCTTTTTAATCCCACCTTCACTTGTGTGTGTAATCTCTTTGCTTGCTATACTACCTCTTGTTCCAACCCAACATTTCCCAAATTACAATATAGACAATGCCAATCCTACTGGCATAGGCAACTTTAAAAACTAATTGAGAAGCATTTCATATACTTAGAACACCTGCTATCCCAAAAAGTTGTCTGAAATTCACAATACATCATACCATACTGTGAAATACAAGAAGTATTGCACAAAGTGGCTTTGTTTTAAACCATACTGGGTCAATAATCCTTTCCAATGACGTATCTTACCATCCTGTGCAATCCTGGTTACAGTTTGTGGATTTTCTACTGTATTGGATCTTTTAGAGTTCCCAGATGTATAAAGCCATTTCTTTCATTTCATTGTCTTGGATTCTCATTTTTGAGTTAAAAATACTTTCTCTACCTTAAACACACACACACACACACACACACACACACAGAGAGAGAGAGAGAGAGAGAGAGAGAAGGTCCAGAGGTAACAACTACTCCCTCCTGTCTTTGTCTAAGAAGTCACCTCCTCTACAAAGCACACTCTGATCCCTTATCCTCCTGAACTACTTTGTGTGTGTGTGTGTGTGTGTGTGTGTGTGTGTATGTGTGTCCATCCTCTGACTCAGTACAACTGGTCAGTTTGTCTGTACTTAATTATATCCCATGATTTTCCCACATGCTACTCGTGACTGCTGAGGAACTCCATCAATGGGCTCAAACAACAATCTACAAATGACTAGTCACTAAAGGATACATACTAATATACCTGTTAAAATGCAAATTTAACAAGAAAACTAACCTTCTCTTGCTTTTTGCCACTAGTCCTGCTTTGGCTCATTTCAATCATCTAGGCAAGAGCTCATCTTCCCAAATACCAGCCCTTTAGACATTTGAAGGCAGTGACCACATACCCCCATGATGCCTTTGCTTCTCTGGTCCAAACAACCCAGATACTTTATCTGTTCCTCATGTGATTGTTTCAAGTCTTCCTGCCATTCTGGACTCCTTTCTCTGAGGACATTCATACAGAAGGTACCAAAAAAGATACACACATTTTAAGAAAGGCAAAAACCCAGTAACAAAAGATAAATGCAAGTCATGTGTGACTTCTGCAATTATAAGAGGTGCTCAAAGTGGTTACCATAGCGGAAGAAGCAGGTCTTGTTTGAGGGAGGCCTCCCAGATGGTCCCTTGTGCACATCACATACAGCACCATGTGTCTCAAACTCATCACTTGTCAAGGTATGCAGTTGTTAGGGGAGTTGGAGGTTCTGTGGCATACTCACACTTTGAATGTTGCTGTACTTCCACAATATTCTCAAATTTCAGGTATGGCTTCAAAGTGGTCTTGTGCTTCTCAAATGACAACCATGTTTCTGACATTTTCTATGACTGTCCTGCCTGTCACATGGTGGTGTTAACATTCATTTGATTAATGCTATCTTTTGAGCAAATCTTGCACAGAACCATGGGGCAGACATATCTGAGTCCTTGTGAGATTTTTTTGCAGGGTACTTCTATACACCAAGAGAGACACTATACACATGAAGAAAATGTCACAAAGAGTAAAACATGAGGAAGCTCACATTCCATCATGCGCCTCAATCACAAAGGGAGGCAGCAAAACATTCTCAGACAAGAAGAAATGTGCGATGTCATGAGACAGAACAAATTAGAGAGAAACACTCCAAACAAACAAACTCTCAGGATGTTTCAGAAAATGTCATCACCCTATAAAGGAGACTGAGAGGAATACAACCACTAGGTTGGTGAAGTGGGTCTGTGACATCCAATGTCCTAGTTAAGGAAAGGCAGGATTTTATAAAAGTGTTAACCTTTGCAATGGTGCTATCCAGTTGGGTAAAGAAGAAAAGAAACGACAGTGGTGAAGCCAGCTGCTTCTTCTCCATGTCTACCCATCTTGGATAATTCCCTTTCCACAGCTCTTGTTGCCCTATTTACACTGGAAACTTCTGTATATTGCCCATAGCTATTTGGACCAAAGCTGGACAAATGACTCCAGACAAAGCAAGCCACAGGTTAGGCTGAGATCATCTCTCTTTCTCTCTCTCATTCTCACTCTTATTTTCTCCTGAATAATTTGAACTGTGTAATACATCAATGAAGATAAAAAGTATGAGAGGCTTGTGTTATGATATCATGAGGAGGCAGGGTAACCATTTCTGCTGATACCTCAACCAAGGAAGTCAGAGACAAGACACTGTAGCAAACCACACTAAGAAACCAACTAAAACCTATGGTCCCAGTTCCTTATGATGCGGAGCTGTATCTTTAGGCTGTGTGTATCAGATGGATCCACCTGCCATTTTTCAATATTTTTGGTTTGTTGTTTATAAGTTTCTGTTTCTTGTAACCAAGAAATTCTTAACAAATAGAGGAAGACTGATTAAAGTAGTGTTGAAATGTCAAGTCACTACAGTTCTCTGCCCTGTGAATTACCTTATCCTAATTCCATTGGTATTTTCCCTATTTAAGCTTTCCTGACAGATTTGATAATGGACCAACTTCTCCTTCTAAGGACTACACAGAATTGGAATCATTAAAAGTGAATCTTCTTCTAGAGAATGACCCTTCTTGACAATTCATGATTCCAGAACAGCTTCTGAGGAATGACCTCACTCAGGAAAGCATTCTGCTCTGTGCAATAGTTGGGAAGGGGGGCAGGTGTGTAAGGACTATAATTTTGGCTAGTGCCAAAGGAGCAAAGTCAGAGGGCTTGGTATGACCAATATGAAGTCCATATGTTCCAGAAGTAGATGATCTGCATAAAAACATAAAAACAAGGGACTGGATCCAGCCAACATTTTGAAGATTTTTATTTATTTTCTGGCTAAGCTAAGAATCTCTATCAGTTACTTATTGAGAAAAGCAGAGATCAGAAGGCATCTTCTGTCTCACAAACAAAAGGATAAAAAATCATATATGGTTCCAATCACACTGTGGGTTCAGTCTGTCTCCATACATTACCTATCTTTATATATTGTGGAGTTAAGCACTCCCCTTCCCCAGGCTGTGACTCAGGACAAGGATTGCCCTTGCTAGAGAGCTGGGCACAACTATTGTGGTCATTACTGTAGGGGCTGGAGTGAGAAATCCAGGATCCTTACAGCATGTGGTTTTGCTTTAGCTGTATATGCGGCTGGCTACCCATATGGAGATAGAAAGCCATAATTGAGCCCCCTTTCTTTTCACTAGACCTCAATGGCAAATGTGTGGTTGGAAATTCACAGTTCAATTTCCTCTTCTTATTTCCACAGAATACCTCATGCCCACAAGGCCAGCTTGATTTTCATTATCTCTTCAGCAAAATTACACTGAGTGACTGAAAGGGTTTCCTGTTGCTTATCCTGCTGTTGGTCAGTCAGTCCCATGCAGGAGATGGCACAGAACATGCATGATCACACGCCTGGAAGCCAGACTATCTGGGCTAAATCCCAGCTCTGCACTTCTTAGCTGCTTTCCCGTGCCTGGCCTCACTTCTGTGAACTTTGTTGTTAGGTGCCGTCGAGTCGGGTCTGACTCATAGCGACTCTCATAGGGTTTTCAATGGTTGATTATTTTGGGATTGCTTCAGGAGTGGCTTGCTACCTCCTTCTCCCATTTTTGTAGTGCTGCAATTGGACCCAGGTCCTCAGAGAGTGTGGAACAGCACTCTACCAACTGAGCCAAACCCCAGCTCCATCTGTGAACTAGGGACAATATAATCTACATCATGTAGGTTACTGTGAATTAAAATATGCAAGGTATAGCACATCTGTCCACATGTGGAACTTTGCCCCCTCCCTGATTACCACAGAGCAGAGAACAGCTTATGCACACAGGTGTTTTCATGCCTGGTAGTTTTGCTGCAGGTTGAGGGCATTTGGGACAAATGTGGGTGAGAGTGTGATTATAGAACCCAGTGTCCCCAGGAATCCTGTGGCCCCTTCACTGGCCCTGAGCAGCCCAGCTTTGTTTCACCTCAGAGTGTTCTTCCTCTTTCCACCTCTCTGCTGACACGCCTCCAAGGCTGAAGAGAACTGCGCTTGCCAGGGGTCAGGTCTGTGGTCCTGAGGAGATGAGGCAGGAGTCTCCGCTGTGCTTCCTCGGCAGATTGCCAGAAAATGTGCAGGCTGCCCAATTTATTTGAATTTCAGATGAGCGGTGAATCACTTTTTTGCTGTAAGTATGTCACAAAATTGCATGGGACATGTAAAGAGAGGACCTCCAAAATGGGGCTTTCTTATAATGAATTGTGTATTTATTTTTGTATGTTCGAACTTCAGTCACCCTCCAAGTATTCTCCTTTTGGTGTAATATACCTACTGAGAATTTTTTCCACTGCTCCAAACAGGTTTTGAACTCATCAACTCTGATGCCTTTCAGTGCTTCTGCTATTTTTTTGTTTTACCTTCTCTACATTGGCAAAATGTTTCCCTTTGAGGACTTTGGCATGCTGTCCAGATGGAAAAACCAGTCACCTATTGGCCACAACTCAGAATGTTTCTTCTGCAAATCATGTCACAACCTTCTGAAAACTTCCAGAGAGAAAAAGCTTTCGTTGACCTTTGACTCAGTGGAACAAACTCCAAGCGCACAAACCTAACATCGCAGAAACAGACTGTTTTCACGTTCATTTCCCTTTTTGTGAAGGGTTCCCCCTCGTAGTTAGACTAAAAATATATTTTTGCATTCCTAAAGTTAGGATTTAACTGGGCCTCCTATAATTTTATTTGCTACATCTACCGCTGTATCTGTCAGGCCCTTCCACATTGCTCTTACCACGTCATTTGTTGATTGCATCTTTATTTCTGCAGCTCCCCAGCTCCCCCAAGGCAGTGGCAGCCTCTGATTCATTTTTATGTCTTCAGCATTGTAAACAGTCTCCAGCACTTAGTAGGTACTCAGTGTACATTTGCCACACAAATGATGGTGGGGGTGGCATGAACTGCTCTGTCTCCTGTCCACCTCTCTGGGTCTCTCCCACAGGTGCAAATGACATTCCAAGTACATGAGTTTTATTTCATTTCTAGAGCAACCACATGACATTTTTAGACTGAGAACTCTTAGCCCCTCCCTTCCATGACTTCAAGAAATCCCAGTGTCTCAGCAAGGACTCGAAATCATAAAAGGTCAGAGCCCCCCATTCTGTACTGATGCGGGTCACCCTTTCCTTGAGACTTCCTTCACCTCTTCTCTGATTAAAGTCGTGTTTGCCTCACCTCCCACTTTTTTAGCAATTACACTAATTAAGCTAATTTTTCTTTGTTCTCTCCTTGCAATTTGCATAAATGGCAAATTTATATATAGCGTCTCTAATTCTCCTGTAACTGCTCTGTAATTAACAGGATGCTCAGGCTAAATATAAATAAGTGCAAAAGGAAAAACAGCCTTCTGCTAAAATACCAATAAAAGCTCACAGTGAAGGAAGGCAGAGAGAAGAAAACAATGCCATAAGCCCTGTTCTAAAGTCATCATGCTGGATCGGGTCACAGTTGGAGGATGCCAGTTAAAGGTCAGCTACTGCCCGAGCATCTCTCTCTCTCTCTGAAGGCCTTGCCTCCCAGAGCAATTGCAGAACTGAACTTAAGCCATTCGCTTCCAATAATAGTACCATGAAACTTCTCCAGATGGGGACCAGTGTGACATGGGGAGTGAGAAAGTGGCGTCCAGGAAGCCAGGGCTGGCGTTCTAATTCTGACCAGCTGGGTCAACTTGAGCCCAGGGGCAACAGAACCAAAGACCTGGCCTCTAGGGGCTTTCTGGTTACCCCACACTAGAACACAAAGTACCACCCACCACCCCCTTATTTCCCAGATGTGAAAATGTCCTTGTGATGGACATGTGCTTAATATGGTACTAAATCAAGATTAGGACTTCTTTCTACACATATATTGTTGTTGTTGTTAGGTGCCGTCAAGTCGTGCCCGACTCATAGTGACCCATGCAGGGTTTTCAATGGCTGATTGTTTTCGGGATTGCCTCAGGAGTGGGTTGCCAAGTCCTTCTCCCATTTTTGTGGTGCTGGAAATCGAATTTGGGACCTCAGAGACCGCAGAGCAGCACTCTACCAACTGAGCTAAATCCCAGCCCTTCTACAAATATAAGTTCATATAAATTGACCCTTTTCCTGTGCAGGAGTCCTTTGGATAGTGATTTTGAAGATGGTCCATGGATCCTGGTCTCAAATCTACCTCTAGCTCTGTGACTCTGAGGAAACTGCTCATTGTGTCTAAGCTCAAGTTCCTTTTTCCTTAAAGTAGGACACGACAATCTCATGAGGTATTTGGCAGGATTAAAGAAAGAGCATGAAAGCACTTAGCACAGAGTCTGACCCCAGTAAGCCCATTTAACTTGCTTGTTTGTTGAATCACACCACTCAGTCCCAACTGGTTTTAGGTGAACTGGTGAAACCAAGTTTCTAGCAAAAGTATATGGGCTCCAGACCAAGAACCTTGGGTGACTCAACAAAACGGCTCTGGGAAGACCTATCTAGGAATACCTTCCCCGAAATTGTGGAGGTTCATAGTCATTGGAAGACCAACATCAATGTTAAATTTTGTTGGATTTCTGCAAAAGTCAATCGAGTGTCCATGTTGGGCCAGGTACCTCCCCAAGAGCATGGCAAATGAGAGTGCATAAGACTCTCTTCTCCAGGGGGGAGGTGTACAGGGGATAGATGATTCCAAAGGGACAAAGGAGAGTGATCCTTGTCTCAGGTACCCAGGGCAGTTGTGGCTCCTCCATGTGGACCAGAAGTCTCCAGAGAGTGCAACACACACCTCACACAGGTGGTCCCTTTTGATGTGTGACTTCTGTTCTCTGCGTTTTCATTTGAAAATTTATGTCTTGGTGTACACTTTATGGTATATATCTTATGCGAGAATATGCATACAATTTATAAATAGGTAATACATATGCACAAGAGCACCATATCTCAAGATTTTTCTTGATAATGGGGTGGGAAGATCATTCTAGGAAATCTGTTAGCATATCCCATGGCTGTTGACTGCTCCTTTAGCATGATATGAGGGATGGGATGCAGAGTTTTTCAGGATTCCGTACCTGCTTCAAATCCTGGCCACCCTTTGAGTGACCTTGGATAAGCCATTTACATTTCCTTTGAATCTCATTTTTTTCTTCTACAAATAGGAGTAAAAATACTTCCTGAATAATTTTGTTAATAAGCTAAGACAGACTAATGTACAAAAAGCTTCCTTAGTATAAATGGGCATCCAATGTTATTTTTCTCACTCAAGTTAAGAGTTTCATTATTTAGGATTCCAATTTAAGCAGTAGTTTTCCCCCAAAAGATTAGCTAATGCTGATCCTTTTGATAATATTTGGCTCAAAATCATAACCATTGCTGTTTCATCATTAAAAGATGAGGTACTTGCATTGTATTAGACAGCCTTGTTAGGTAACAGCTCCTAAGTTTCCTTTCCCCACAACACATATGATATTTCTGGAACATATCATGGGTTGACCACTGTGGTTGGGCCATGGGTTTGGCGGTTTTCTTTGGTTCTCTCCACACCGCTTCTCATCCTGAGATCCAGGCTGAAGGAGCAGCCCCTATGTGGGGCGCTTATCTTTAAGACAAGAGAAGAAAAAACAAGGTCAAACCAGACCAAGCAACTGCATCAAGAGCTCTGGTCCCAGGTGGCACAGACCCTGTGGCTCATGTTGCTCTGAAGCCCAGCATGGGTAGATGGGGGAAGCACCCTCCTCCTCCCCTGCAGAAGGGAGGATCCCAGTGACCATTCACACAAAATGCTGCACATCCAGTACTCAGCCCGTCTGAACATCTTCAGGTGCTTCTGTTCTTTAACAATATTTTCAAGTGAATAAAGTTTGACCATTTTTCTTGTCTGTATTCAGAGTAGGGTCTTATGTTGTTGTTGTTGTGTTGTTGTTGTTGTTGTTGTTAGGTGCCATTGAGTCAAGGCCAACTCAGCAACCCTCATAGGGTTTTTGATGGCTGTTTCAGGATTGTTTCCAGAGTGGACTGGCACGACCATCTCCCATTTTGGCAGTGCTGGGAATTGAACCTGGTTCCTCAGAGAGTGCAGAGCAGTGCTCTACCAACTGAGCTAAACAAAGCAGGCTTTTATGGGAACCTTGAATGCTAGCACTGTCTGATAGGTAGAGTTTTCTGAGGTATTTGTTGTTGTTAGGTGCCGTCGAGTGGGTATCCGACTCATACCGACCCTCATAGGGTTTTCAAATGGCTGATTGTTTCAGGATTGCCTTGGGAGTGGATTGCCAGGTCCTTCTCCCATTTTTGCGGTGCTGGGAATTGAACTCAGGACCTCAGAGACTGCAGCGCAGCGCTCCACCCACTGAGGTAAATCCCAGCCCCTCTGAGGTATTTAGTGAAGCATAATTTGTGTTCCCTAACTTTATAGGAACACAAGATAACTCTCTCAATCTCTCTCTCTCTCTCTCTCTCTCTCTCTCTCTCTCTCTTTCTCAGCATCAGATTGCTAGTTTGAAAACTCCAGGAGACACTAATTTACTATACATAAGTAAAGTTTTGAAATAACTTGTGAGGCTCTAAATCCCCCATGAAGGAGGTAGCAGAGCAAAGAGGCTGGAATCAGTTGGATTCATAGGGCTGAGGTGAACACGAAGAATCCTTTCTGAGCACAGCTAGGGATGCTGGGAGAGGAATGTCTGATTCTCAATTCCAGGCTGTGGCTCTACAAGGGAAACCCCTCTGTTGACCCAAACTGCCAAAAGCTAGCCATAGAGCCCACCTTTTGGGGAATCCAGTAATGGAGAAGTATGCAGAGAACCACAGAAAAGTCAGTAAAGAGGCTGCACCAGGTATTAGAATCCAGGATGTTCTCTGTTCTCCAGGGGGGAGGTGTACAGGTGATAGATGATTCCAAAGGGACAAAGGACAGTGATCCTTTTCTCAGGTACCCAGGGGAGCTGTGACTCCTCCATATGAACCAGAAGTCCCCAGAGAATGCAACACTCACACCATACACAGGTGGTCCATTTTGGTGGGTGACTCCTGTTCTCTCCATTCTTATTTGAAATTTTGTGTCTTGGTGTACACTTTATGCTATACATCTTATGCTGGAATATGCATACAATTTATAAATAAGTAATACATATCCATAGGAGTACCTTATCCAAAAGCTTTTCTTGATAGTGGAGTGGGAAGGTCGTCCTAGGAAATCTGTTAGGGGAACCTCTCTGTGTACCTCCCTGCCTGTGCACGGAAACTAGAGCTGGTAAGGGCAATGCTGGTCTAGGTGAGGTGACTGGAGCAGGGCTCCAGCTCTGGCAGGAAGAGCAGGATACTCTGTGGGTAGCAGGGCAATGTTGTTGTTAGGTGCCGTCGAGTCGTGTCCGACTCATAGCGAGCCTCATAGGGTTTTCAATGGCTGACTATTTCGGGATTGCCTTGGGAGTGGGTTGCCACATCCTTCTCCCATTTTGCAGTGCTGGGAATCAAACTCGGGACCTCAGAGACTACGGAGCAGTGCTGTACCAACCGAGCTAAATCCAAGCCCTGCAGGGCAATAGAGGACCTGTTTATAGAGGTGTGGGCAGGCTCTAGCAAAACCTCTAGGCATGGTGCAGCAGCCTGGAGCTGTGAAAAGCTGGGAGGCTGGACCCCTTCTAAGCCAAATGGGGAATGGGGGCTGGGGGCCCTTGGCAGATCCCAGGGAGAGAGTGTGGTATGGAGAGGACCACCCAGCAGGCAAAGTGACTGCTGCTGGAGAGAGAGTCCACGGGCAGCCTCCCCACATAGAGAACCAGGGAGATGCGCGCCCTCATGGCTCCCTTTCTCTCTTTCTGGCGTCCTCCACTGTCAGGCGCATGCTCCTGTTGGCCAAGCCCAAGGGAAGCAAGTCAGAAAGACCGGCCTGCGATGCGGCCCAGACAGGTGAGCGGGCCAAGCAGGCTGCTGTGGTCAGCACCTCACGCCACACTCTCTCACTACACATCTAAGTGCATTGGCACCTTGAAGGGGCTGTTCCTGCCTCTGCTGCCTGCTCAGGGACATTTTCTGACTGCATAGCAGCTACCTAGACTGCCTGTAACCAGAGCAACCCCAAAGTGCAGACATTTTGTGCTCCAAAGGCAAGTGTCAACCCACAGGAAGGTGGAAGGCACCTGGGTGCTGCGTCTTCCCAGCTGACGTTGGTGGGTCAGTTCTGAAGCTCGTTCTGCAAGTTCTTTGGAAGGTTCCCCCCGGGCCAGGACTCCAGCCCCCAACACACCTTCCCATGGCTTTTCTTCCCTTACTCTTTTCCTGTTCCTCTAGTCTCCCTCCCGCAGGCACCTTCCCAACCAATGACCTGCCTCTAGACCCCGTCCCAAGAGCCCTTTGTGGGCAGGGGCAGACGAAGGCGCATGGAGAGTGGGCTGGAAGGACCAAGAGAAGCCATGGAGCACAATGCCTAATGGCCCCAGGCTGGGAAGAAACAGACATTTCAGCGCAGCCTGTTTCAACCCAGTGTGGCAATAGCTTTATAGAGACCAGCAGGAAGAATTGTGGGAACAGAGAAGTGGCGATGGCCGCCCAGCCAGAGCCATGGGGTGTGGCGAGGGAAGGCTTCTTGGGGAGTTTGGCTTCTAAGTCCAATCCTCCTTCAGAAAGAAGTTATTAAGCCAGGCATGGTGGCGCACACCTGTAATCCCAGCGGCTGGGGAGGCGGAGGCAGGAGGATCGCAAGTTCGAGACCAGAGGCAGTCTGTGTAACTTAGTGAGACCTTGTCTCAAAAAATTTAAAAAAATAAAAGAAAAAAGAAAAAAGAAAATAAAAAGAAAAGCAGAAGTTATCTTTCTCAAGACTGAACATCCATGGCACCTGAAGGTGGGAATTCCGCCCCCCACATCCTCTCTGCGGGAGAGAGGCTGACGGGGAGCCCATTCACATGTCCTCACCCACTCTTCCTGCTGGTTTAAAGGTTCTGAGATGGGGGAAATATCCTCGGGGGGGGGGGGCTTGCCCTTTTGTGATTTGCAGAACACCTCCTTAGCAAGGTATCGAGAAGCCTGCTGCAGCCCACTGAGATTCAAGGAGAAAGCCACGGAACAGAGGGGCTGGGAGGAGATGGTGCCCACAGTGGCTCTCTGGCATCCCTGGCAATGTGGACCAGAGGAACCTCCTAGTGGGCTGCCTGCCTCCCAGGCACTCGGGGGACGACTTTGCACTGGGGCCCAGCTGCGGGCACATCTGCTTAACTGGGAATACGGTTACCATGGTGAGCCAAAGGTTATTTGATGCATTTCAGGGCAGTTGTCTTGATGGCCTCTGGTGCTTATCCCATAATAACTGAGGTTCTGCCTGAGGATGACCTGTGAGATTTTAAAGAAAAGAGAGCTCAGAAGATGGAGAGAGATCTAAACCACTCATTTATACTGAGAAACTGAGGCCAGAGCAGGGAAAAGGCCCCTTTAGGGTCCCAGAGTACAGGAGCAGCAGACAGAACCCAGTACCCGTTCCTGTCTCAAAGGGAAAGGAGCAGGTGGTCACTAACCTCCCAACTTTGCCTAATCTGTTCCCTGCTGAGCCTTGGAGACAGCCTCCCAGACTCTAGTGTCCCCAAGGGCAGAGGTCCCAGCAGACAGTCTTGCAAGAATTAAACTACACACACTTGCTGGGTGCTAGTCGTGAACCTGCCTTTGTGCTGCACTCCAGATAATGAAAGGTGAAAAAAGACTGAAACAAAAAAAGAAAACAAAACAAGAATATTGGCTCTACCCCCAAGGCATTGAGAGTGGGCTGGAAGGACACTTCCAAAAAAATTGGCTCTGTCCTTAAGACCTCACAACTTGGTAGGAGACATGTTGTTGTTGTTGTTAGGTGCCATCGAGTCGGTATCTGACTCATAGCGACCCTCATAGGGTTTTCAATGGCTGACGGTTTTGGGATTGCCTTGGGAGTGGATTGCTAGGTCCTTCTCCTATTTTTGTGGTGATTGGAATTGAACTCGGGACCTCAGAGACTGCAGCGCAGCGCTCTACCAACTGAGCTAAATCCCAGCCCAGTAGGAAACATAGACTTATAAATACTCAGTTATTATATACCTTAGAAAGCCTACTATGACCAGTTCAGTACACAGAGGATGGGGAGAAAACCAAGGATCCTCATGATCATCCACCATTTTACTGGATTTAATGAGGTTCCACAAAATTTCATACCCACCCACAACCTCAGAATGTGCCCTTATTTGGAAATAGGGGCTTGCTTGGCAAATGTATTTGGTTAAGATCCAATGCAATTGGGTTAGGACAGGCCCCAGATCCAATGAGCTGTGTCCTATGAAATGATCTGGCCACAGACAGCATCACATCTGAAGACAGGCAGAAGGTGAAGGCCACATCTACAGGGAATACTAAGAATTAGTGGCAGTTCCCAGAAGTTTGGGGAGAGACATGGAACGGATCCATCTCCAGGGCCTTCCAAGGGAGCATGGCCCTGCCAACACCTTCATTTCTGACCTCCAGCCTCCAGGATGGCATGAGAATACATTTCTGTTGTTTTAAATCACACAGTTTATGGCATCTTGTTATGGTAGCCTGGAGACAGTGATCAAGTTGAGGGGCTTGGTTTTGTCCTATAGGGGATAGGGGAGCTACTGAAGGACAGAGGCTGTCTTTCATGCAAGGCTGCCTTGTATTTCCAGTCCTGTTTTCTGTGCTTTTCTCCAGCCCCTGAGCTCCATGTCCTCAAGCTGACCCTAACATGCCAATACTATGAATTCATATCCACAGGCCAGGCCCTGTCCACCAAGAAGATGGTGTCCTGGTGGACTCTTTTCCTAGCCTCCCACCCCTCCATACCCTATTTGCCTGTTATCTGACAGAGGTCTGATATACTGGACAATGTCATCTTATGTGTCTCCCTCTGTCAGCAGCTCTGTGATATGCGGTCACTTCAACCATCCCCTTCCAGAGATGAAGAGGGGCCAGCCCCATATTCCCTCTGCTACATCTCAAGACGCTCCTCTGGGCTCCCTCACCAGATATCTGGTCATCCTATCAGTGAATCCCTTCCCAATTCTTACCTGACCCAATTGATAGTTGCCTTCTAACACAGGAACCCAGAAAGGAGATGCTGCAACCCATGGGTTCTCAGATCCAGTTGGGGACCGGACTTGCCTTTGTTACGAAGTTAGAACAAGAAAACAGATCCCACTCCAGACACTTGGTTTGGTAGGAGTAGGTTGGCTCTATCAGCTGCATGTTCTAGAAAGCTCCACGTGTCATTTGCAGGAAAGTGGATGGAACTGGAGATCATCATTTTAAGGGCAATAAACCAGACTCAGAAAGACAAATAATGCATCTTCTCTCTCATATGCAGAAATTCAATTTTTTAAATATGTGTGTGTGTGTGTGTGTGTGTGTGTGTGTAATATTGGAAAGTACAGGAGATATATTTGGGGTTGGAAGGGAAAGACAAAGAGGGGGAGGAGCAACAGGAGGGGTAATGAGGAACGAACCAGAGCAAAATGCGATATAATTGTATGAAAATACTGTAATGAAATTCACATTGTATGCTAATTAAAAATAAAAATGAATAAATAAACAAAAAGAAGAATTCCAATGCGAGGTTGTGAAGCTTCAAAGAGCTCAAGCCCTGGGGGAGGCTACGTTTGGTGTTGAAAATTTTTAGCATAGACAGGACTGCAGTACGGTGACACCACAGTGTGCGACCCAACCACTCCGTGGCAGGAGTGGCAATAACCACGGTGTACCAATGATTAAACTCCCCTGCCAAGGCCAGGGACTGTGTTTGCTTCCTTGAAAATATGATCTCTAAAAGTGAGGTGCAGTGACGCATATCTGTAATCCCAGTGCAGGAGGATCACAAATTCTGGGCCAAAGGCAGCCTACGTAATTTAGTAAGACTCTGACTCAAAATTTTAAAAATTAAAAATGGGCTAGGGCTTCCAGAGCACTTGCAAAGTATGTGTTCAACCTCCAAGTGCCACAAAAAAATTTCATATATATATGTATCTGTATATCAACAACAACAATGTATATATAGATACATATATATACATACACACACACACACGTATATATATATACACACACAAACATACTGTTGTTAGTGTCATT
Organism: Pedetes capensis; assembly: GCA_007922755.1. NCBI lineage: Eukaryota > Metazoa > Chordata > Mammalia > Rodentia > Pedetidae > Pedetes > Pedetes capensis. The sequence goes on along the minus strand of VMDO01023424.1, from coordinate 2,367 downwards.
GAGTCGTGTCCAACTCATAGCAACCTTCATAGGGTTTTCAATGGCTGATCGCGTCAGGATTGTTCTGGGAGTGAGTTGCCACATCCTTCTCTCATTTGTGCAGTGCTTGAGATGAAACCTGGGTCCTCAGAAAGTGAGGAATAACACTCTGCCATATACACACACATACACACACATACATGCACACACACAATCTCTGCCTACAGCTGTGCATCCAGATCTCTAAAGCTAAGCAAGGTCAGGCCTGGTTAGTACTTGGATGGGAGACTGCCTGGGAACACCAATACTGGGTACTGTAGGCTTGGAAGAAGGGCCTGGCAACCCATTCCCTCCCACCCTCCAAAAAATACAATCAGCCACTGAAAACTCTATGAATAGCAGAGAAGCGCTGGCATAGTGCTGGGCATGGCACAGTGTTGGGGAGTTTCCTTCTCTTGTACATAGGGTCGCTATGAGTTGGACCCAACTTGAGGGCACTTAACAACAACAACAACAAATATGATCTCTAATTCTTCCAATAAATACAGAGATGATTTATTTCCATTTTATGAAGAATGAATTGAGATTCAGAGACCAAACTCCCCTGCTACATGCCAGATCTGACTCTCATTACATTACCCTGTGTCATCCCCCACATTTCCCATGCAAGCCTGGGCATGCTGTTTCCAAACACCAGGGAACTTAGCATAAGCTGCACAGTCATTCATTATCTCCTGCCCAATCAAGAACACAGCTACTTAGCAGTGTGTTCAAAACCGGACAATAGCCAATTAAATCTGTGTGAATGCCTGTGTTCCGACCAAGAAGGCTTATGTAAATTGTATTTTCTTGATGTAGAAATCCTTCTGGGCTTTTTTCTAACATGACCATCTTTCTTTCTTTCTACAAAATTACTCAAAATCCACTTCTTGGGTCAGTTCTTCACAGACCTCCTGATCCTTGAGTTTAAGTCCTCGGCTCCATTCACCATCCTATATTGAACATAAGGCAAACCTAGTTTAATTATTTATACTGAATGTACCAGGATCAACAACCTTGCCCAGACTGTAGGTCACGGGACAGCTCTCAATAACTGGCAAAGATGCTTTTATGACTCTCATTTTTCCAAAGTCTAGAAAAGCTAACTTAACATTTTGTCCAAAGTCACGTACTTAGTAATGGGAAGAAGGAGGTTAGAACACAGCCTTGTCTCTCCACAAATACTTACAAACTCTTCCAGTTATTTTGAAATATATCATAAATATTGTTGTAGACTATAGTTACCCTAGTAATATAGAACATTAGAACTAATTCCATCTATCTAACTGTATTTTGTTACCCATTATTTAACCTCTTTCTATCCCTCTCCCCACTCTTCCTAGTCTCAATGATTAGATTGATATGCATTGTATTCATGTGTCAAATTATCATACTATACCCAATAAATATCTGCAAATTGATAGTATGCATCAATTAATGGTAAAGATTTTTTTAAAATTACAGAAGATGTATGTCTTATGGCACTTACATACCAAATGAACTTCTGTCCACGTTTAGTAGGTCCACTCTTCAATCAAAGACAGCTAATGGATGCTCATGAAGTATCCTGTGCTATTCTAGATATTAAAACCACTACATAATTGAGATCTCTTGGGGTTATCCAGGGGATTGAAAGGAAATATGATTGGGTTAGTGGCCAATCTAGCCCACCTGGAGGACTGATATCTATCCTCTAGGGCAAAATGGCTCCTAGTGACCTTTGTCCCACATCCAGGTCTTCTTGGTGTTGAGTGAGCCAAGATGGCCCCTGCCCTCGTGGAACCCCTACCACCTGATTGGTTACTCCTGACCTTCACCCTTACCCTGATAGGCCACTAAAAAATATCTCTTGATTGGCCAAAAAGTGACATCCTGCTTCATTATATATTTGAATGTTGCTCTTAACTGGTTGCACTCAGCCTCTCATGCTGCTTCCTGATTGGTTGGTGGCCATCTTGGGGTGGGTACCTAGAGACTATACACAGAACTTGCTCGCCACTCCATATGCTGCTGCCATACCACCACAGATCATTCTGCCACTCCACCGCAGACAGGCCACACCATCATTGGATCAAGAGAGAAGACTGCCTGCCATCGCAGAGTCCACTCCATCACAGGACGAGGACAGAGATCATCAGAGACTACCATCATGGATAAGCAACCCTAAGAGTGTAACACTTTGAGCTGCAGCATTTTTAAGTGCTGTACAAGAAAGAGAGCTGTGCTTCCAAAGGCATCCCGAGGCCTGCCGTCCTTGACTCTGTCCTTTGCACCTCACCAGTCCCCCATGGTGTTAGGGTTTGGGCATCCTGTCAGAGATGTGTTCACTGCCTTCAAGGATTTGGCAGT
>VMDO01023423.1:7478-31746 GCA_007922755.1 Pedetes capensis | reverse complement strand
TCATGAGCACAATTAGGTGTTCTGGTATTCCCATTTTCCGAAGTGTTATCCATAATTTGTTGTGATCCACACAATCAAATGCTTTTGCGTAGTCAATAAAACATAGATAGACATCTTTTTGATATTCTCTGCTTTCAGCTAATATCCACCTGACATCAGCAATGATGTCCCTAGTTCCCCGCCCTCTTCTGAATCCCACGTGATTTTCCAGTAATTCCCTGTCTATATACTGCTGCAGTCACTTCTGAATGATCTTTAGTAGAATTTTGCTGGTGTGTGATATTAATGATATTGTCCGATAGTTTGCACATTCAGTGGGATCCCCTTTTTTGGGAATAGGCACAAATATGGATCTCTTCCAGTCAGTTGGCCAAGTAGCAGTTTTCCAAATCTGTTGGCATACACATGTTAACACCTCCAGTGCTGCATCTGTTTGTTGAAACATCTCTATTGGTATCCCATCAATTCCTGGAGCTTTGTGTTTCACCAGTTCTTTCAAGGCAGCTTCCACTTCGTCTTTCAACACCATTGGTTTCTCTTCGTATGCAACCTCTTGGAATGGTTGGTCATCTACCAATTCTTTCTTGTATAATGACTCTGTGTATTCTTTCCATCTTCTTTTTATGTTTCCTGCATCATTTAATATTTTCCCTGTAGAATCTTTTACTACTGCCACTCGAGGCTTGAATTTTTTCTTCACTTTCTTCCCTTTTGGTTTTCTGCCTCCAGCTCCTTGCACATGTCATTATCATATTTGTTTTTACCTTCTCAAGCTGCCTTCTGAAATCTTCTGTTTAGTTCCTTAACGTCATCATGTCTTCCTTTTACTTTAGCTGCTCGACGTTCAAGGGCAAGGTGCAGTGTCTCTTTGGACATGTCATTTGGTATTTTCTTTTTTCCTTGTCTTTTTAAGAACTTTTTGCTTCCTTCTTGAATGATATCTTTTATGTCATGCCACAACTCTTCTGGTCTCCTGTCATTTGTGTCTAATGCATTAAACCTATTTTTGAGGTGGTCTCTGAACTCAGGTGGGATATACTCAAGGTCTTGTATACTTGTTGTATACCGTGGCTCTTGTATACTTGTTCTAATTCTCTTCAGCTTCAGTTTGAACTTGCATATGAGAAGTTGATGGTCTGATCCACAGTCAGCACCTGGTCTTGTTTTGACATTTTGTACAGAGCTTTTCCATCGTCTCTTTGCACATATGTAGTCAATTTGATTCCTGTATGTTCCATCTGGTGAAGTCCATGTGTATAGTCTTCGTTTATGATGTTGAAAAAATGTATTTGCAATGAAAAGGTCATTCGTCTGACAAAATTCTATCATGCGATCTCCAGCTTCATTTCTGTCACCAAGACCATATTTTCCAACTACTGGGCCTTCTTCTTTGTTTCCAACTTTTGCGTTCCAGTCACCAGTATTATCAGTATGTCTTGATTGCATGTTTGATCTATTTCAGATTGCAGAAGCTGGTAGAAGTCTTCCCTTTCGTCATTTGTGGCCTTAGTGGTGGGTGCATAAATTTGAATAATAGTCATATTAACTGGCCTTCCTTCTAGGTGTATGGATATTATTCTATCACTGACAACATTGTATTTCATGACAGATCTTGAAATATCTTTTTTGATGATGAACGCAACCCCATTTCTCTTTAGTTTATCATTCCCAGTATAGTAGACCATATGACTGTCTGACTCAAAATGGCCTATGCCAGTCCATTTTAGCTCACTGATGCCTAGAATGTCAATGTTTATGCGCTCCATTTCTCTTTTAACAATTTCTAATTTGCCTAGATTCATAGTATGTACATTCCATGTTCCAATTATTAATGGATGTTTACAGTTGTTTCTCCTCATTTTGAGTCATGTCACATCATCACATTGAGCACCCTGGGGTTTTACTCATTTCCCTCATCATGGTAGACTCTACTTGGAGGAGGCAACTCTTCCCCAGTAGTCTTTTGAGTGCCTTCCAACCTGGGAGCCTCATTTTCCAGCACTATATCTGACAGTGCTTCTTTGCTATCCATAGGGCTTTCAATGGCTAGTTGTTTCCGGAGTGGCTCGCCAGGTCCTACTCCCTTTGTTGTTGTTAGGTGCCGTCAAGTCGGTGTCTGACTCACAGCAACCTTACGTACAACAGGCAAAACACTATTGTCAGTGCTTCTCTGTTATTCATTGGGTTTTCAATGGCGGACTGATTTTTGGGAGTGGGTTGCCAGGTCCTTCTCCCAAGCCTACAGTACCTGCTGTTCCTGGGGAGTCTCCCATCCAAGCATTGACAAGGCCTGACCCTGCTTAGCTTTCGAGATCTGATGAGATCAGATGCCACAGTGCTATGCCTCAGGCCTGTGCCAGTAAGGAATATTGTAATTTACATATGGAAATGCTTTGTTTTCTATTTAGTTTACACATATGTATCATAATTCCTTTTAAGTTTTATTCACATCTATACAAATCTTAGGGTTGGGATTTAGCTCAGTTGGCAGAGTGCTGCGCTGCAGTCTCTGAGGTCTGGAGTTCAATTCCAGCACCACAAAAAATGGGAGAAGGGCCTGGCAACCCACTCCCAAGGCAATCCCGAAACAGTCAACCATTGAAAACCCTATGAGGGTCGCTATGAGTAGGATACCGACTCGATGGCATCTAACAGCAACAACAACAACATACAAATCTTAGATTGTGATGTTGTTGTTAGGTGCCATTGTTAGGTGTTGTGTCAGACTCATAGTGACCCTCCTAGGGTTTTCAATGGCTGATTGTTTTAGGATTGACTCAGGAGTGGATTGCCATGTCTTTCTCCCATTTTTGTGGTGCTAAGAATTAAAGCTGGGAACTTAGAGACTTGCAGAGAGGTGCAGTACCAACTGAGCTAAATCCCAGCCCCTAGCTTATGATTGCCTTATGAAATACTAATTAGTTATTGGTGTTTTTTAATACTTTGTTATTATGTTGTTAGGGTTGAATCCAAACAGGATGTCATAGAAATATAATTTTGCAGTATGTTGGAAGTGACCAAATCAAAATTAACATGAATTCTTTTGTGTGTATATTCTTAGCATTTATTATATGGCAAAAATGAAAGTTAAAATAAAATAATAAATGAATTCATAAAGGATGGAAAAAGTTTAAAAAGTTAGGTTTAAATGTGAAATATACATATGTGCCCTATGTTGATGGTTATTAAATTCTCATTAAAAAAAGAATCCTCGATATTTTTAGAAATGAAAGAATTATTTTTTACAGACTCTATTTCACAAAGAAATCTCCTCAAACTCTTTGGATTAAGTTTGAAATAGTTTTTTCATTGTCCTAATTTTTATTAATTCATTTATTTGTTGATGTATTCTGTGGTAAAAATCTATCCTGTGTGTCTTTTGGAGACATTTTAAATGCAAAACAGAAGCTATGAAACAAAATTGGACACCTTGTATAGGTAGCCACTACATGGAGGACATTGTAATATTTATGTGGTGATTAATTTCTATAACTCCTACCATTGCAAAAAACTTTTCCTGGATTTAAGGAACTAACCTAGGTCCTTGCACATGCTTCCCAAGGGCTCTACTACTGAACTACAACCCCTACATTCAACCTTTTTCATACTCACTTACGTGTAATACTATTTTTCATGTGAAGAAGTGAGGTCCCAAGATGTTAAAAATTTTATCCAATATTCCATGAGAATTTCAGCAGAGAGCTAGAGTAACAACCTGCAGTAAAGTGAGGCTGTACCCTAAATTCAGGCAAATCACCAAAAGGGAGAGGGTGTTTCCAATCACATCTGGAAGTTTGGTGGAAAGAATAATAAACAAGTGGCAATAATTAAAGCCTTGAGTATTCTTAAAAGTACAGTACCAAAATAAGTGCTTCAAAGTTTTAATAATCAAGAGAAAACTGAACCCATGTACAGTAGATATTTGAAGTACTTCACAAGCTGATAGATCAAATAGAATTAGGAGCCATAGAGAGAATGTGAATAACAAAAATAATTTGCTTAATCTTGTAAATATAGCCCTGTTAGCAACAGAGACTACACTACAACTTTAGGAAGTATTTAACTTTTAAAAATACAGACCTTTAGTGGACAAAAAGTTCTCAATATATGCCAAGGAATGATGTACTCAATATATTTCATCTAACCACAATTCAATAATACTTTCATGAAATAAAAATAAAATATTAATACTCTATAAAATTTCAAAGAAAATTGCACTATAATTAAATGAAGTTAAAACACATTAGCATTAATCTCAGATTTAGAACTGAACCATAATGACAGAATTACTTAATTGAACTTTAAAAATTTCACCTACATATGGAAAATTGCAGCCAAATCTGGAAAATTTATATCTATGAATCCATTTAGTAAAAAATTAAAAATTAAATAATAAATGAGTAGAATTATGATAATGGGAAAGAAAGGCTGTTATGGAACTGAGCATGTTGGTGAACAACTGTAATCCCAGGACTTGGGGAACAGAGGTAGGAAGATGATGAGTTCAAGACCATCCAGCCTGGGCTACATAGAGAGACCCTGTCAGGAAGGAAGGGGAAAAGAGAGGAGAGGAGAGGAGAGGTGAGGAAAGAAAGGAAAGGAAGAAAAGAAGGAAGGGAAAGAAATCTGTTACAGCCTGAATTACTTGTCCTGAAAATATAAATGTTTAAGCCCTAACCACCAATATACCTATGTTTGAACATAGATAGGAATTTATGGATATATAAAAGTTAGATGATGTCATAAACTGAAGCTGTAAACCAACAGGATTTCCATCCTTATGAGTAGAGGAGAAATATCAGGAGCCTGTGCACACAGAGGAAGGTCATGTGACCTTAGAGAAGACCATGTTATGAGAAGGTGGCCTGGCTACCAGACAGCAAGAGAGACCTCACTGGAAACCAATTCTCATGGCCTCTTATCTTTAATTTCTAGCCTTAAAAACTGTGAAAATATAGAATTTTTTGTTTAAGACATCCAGTGCCTATAGCCATAGCACTGTGGTGTCCAATCCCATCAGATCTCTGAAGCTAAGCAGGGTTGGGCCTGGTTAGTACATGGATAGGAGACTGCCTGGAAATACCAGATACTGTAGGCTTGGGAGAAGGACCTGGCAACCCACTCCCAAAAATCAACCCGCCATTGAAAACTATGAATCGCAGAGAAACACTGACAATGGTGTTTTGCTTGTTGGATGTAGGGTCGCTATGAGATGGATACTGACTTGGGGCCTAACAACAAGGCACCTAGTATATGGTTCTTTGTTGTGGTATGCTAAACATACTCCTACAAAGACCAAATGAAGAGAGAGAAATAGCATTGTTCAGGCAGCATAATGTAAATATGCTGAGCACACAAGCATTGGCCAAGTATAGCTTATAATAAGGTTGAAATACTTTTGTTTAAAGCAAGCTAGTGCTACATTTCCACATGAAATGGCACACTCAAACATACTTAATTTAATTCTCCATAAATTATTCTTTAGTACGTCTCTTTAAGAAAACAAAATATCTTTAAAACACTTATTCAAATGGAGTGACTAGTGCCGGGAAATTTTAAAGCAGGGAGATCCTTTGCTTGGGTTGAAAGGAGGTAGTGATGTAACTCAGACATCATCACAGAGGGAAGTGTGATATGTATTAACAAATGTGTGATACCCAACAAAAAATAGGAAGTAAACTTCTAAGCAAATGGCTTTCAGAAAAGAATAATAGCAATTCCCTCAATTTAAGACAAAGCAGAAAAAAACATGGGAAAAGCGAAATAAAGCCATGACTGATAATCACAGGTAGAATATAATTAAGTCCAAAGGTAATAGAAATCCCTAAATGATTTAGTTTGGTAGTAAAAAAAAAAAAGACTCTGGAAATACCCCAATTTTAGATTAGGTTATATTTACTAAATATAGCTAAGTATAATGTTGCATATAATAGGTTTTGTTGTTGCTGCTGTTAGGTATCTGACTCATAGTGACCTTATGTCCAACAGGCGAAACACTATTGTCAATGCTTCTCTGCTATTCAGAGGGTTTTCAGTGGCTGATTGTTTTTTGGGAGTGGGTTTTTTGGGAGTAGGTTTTTTGGGAGTGGGCTTCTCCCAAGCCTATAGCACCTGGTATTCCCTAGGTAGTCTCCTATCCCAGTACTAACCAGGCCTGACCTCGCTTAGCTTCTGAGATCTGATGGGATCGGATGCCACAGTGCTTCAGCTGCAGGCAGATATTAGGCTTTATATAATAAAATCTTATACATTTTCAACATTGATACATTTTACACATTTTTATTTTATGTACCACGTTGTATGTACAAGAATCACATCTAAAGTAAATACATTAAAATAGTTGAAAATATATGAATAAAGATATAGAAGTGTGACTGATCAAAGAACTGCTAATGCTTTCCAGTATTCATTCTTCTCTTGATTATTAAGACGACTGACATTATGCCATGGAAGGTGTTGTCCAAAGTACTAAATACTAGGCTTTGGACATCTTTGTCAGATGAGAAATAAACATTTATCTAATTAAATCATTCAATTTTAACTAATTTACTTAACTTTACAATATGAAGTTGATTTCTGAACTAGCATATAAACAATATAACAGGTGGTGGAAAAACACTAAAATTCAATGAAACACTTGTTAAGGTCAAATGTATCAATATTTAAAGGTATTTTTAAAGGTGAAAAAGAAAGAATCATAAGCAAGACCCAATAACTAGGGTCATGAATATCTTCAAATATATAATCTCAAATTAAGTGCATCAAAATTTTAATAATGGAGAGAAAACTGAATTCACCTACAGGAGAAATTTTAAATATTTCACAAGCTGATAGATAAAGCAGAATTAGTAGCTATACAGAGGATATGAATAACAAAACTACTTAATCTAATAGATAAATGTAGAGTTCTCATAGATTCATTTTCCATTTTGGAAATAACAAGATCTTGATTCCTGCCTTCTAGAACCGTAGGATGTTTTTACAACCCAAATGAAATGTGTGGATGTTTGTTGTAGAGGTGATGAGTGTGCCCTTCTATATTATAGCTTGTAAACAACTAAGCTATGTCCTAGCTATTAGAACCCAATTGCAGAAAGGAAGTTTTCCTTGGAGTGTTCTAGAAAAAAACCAAGAAGTCTTTGGAAGGAAAAACTTGACAACCTGTAAATTGTTTCCCTTAAACCTCCCTTTATGGATCCCCTGTTTTGGTTAAAATAAATGCTCAGTGATCATGAGACATTCAGGTTATCTCTACTTGACTAGGTTCCATTTATGAACAGAGATATTTTTGGCATAGTCCCTATGTTGTTGGGTGTGGTTGAGTCAGATCTGACTTATAGCAACCCTAAGTACAGCAAAACAAAACGCTATTCAACACTGTGCCATGCACAGGATCGTTTTATGTTTGAACCTAATGTTGCAGACATTATGTTTCTTCTCATTCTGAGTTGTGCCACATCAGCAAAAGGAGGCCCTAGGGGCTCTACTCCATTCCTGTCATTAAGGTCAACTCTACTTTGAGGAGGCAACTCTTCCCCAGTCATTTCTTGAATGTCTTCTAGCATCAAGGGCTCATTTTCTGGTACTATATTTGACAGTGCTTCTTTGCTAATTTTTAAAGTTTTCAGTGGCTAATTGTTTTGGGGGTGGGCAGTGGATCATTTTCCCTGGTCTGTCTTAACCTAGAAACTCAACTGAAACCTGTCCAGCATAGGTGGCCCTGCTGGTATCTGAAATACTAGTGGCACAGCTTTGAGACTCAGAGCAACATGCAAGCCCCCACAGCATGACAAATTGACAGACATGTGGAAGAGTCCATATGTTACAATTTAAAATTTTACTAGTTTACATCCCAACTGGATGAGCCCAAAGTATGTAGAGGGCATGAAGGTGAAAAACTGCAAATCTATGAGGGAGAATGTCTCCATTTGCATGCTATCAAATGAGGTTCAGTTTTCCTTCCAACATCAACTGTGAAGGGTTCTAGTCTATGATGAGGAAGTCAATTACATGGCTAAGAGATATTTTGAGCTTTTTTGGGAATAATGATGAAAAAACAATGAATCTGTTAGCATAGTGTTGTCCTTTTCAGCATGATATTGGTAAAAGAATGTAAAAGAAAAGAATTTTATTATGTATCCAGAAACTAGATGTTTGTAGAACTTTAGGTCAAAGGATTATCCATTGTATTAGGTTTAGCTTTCCTTTTTGCTAACTTGATAAGTTTATTACTGAGAATCATTTTCATTCACTTGTTTTGGAAATATTTCCAATGTCTTCACAGCACTACTGTAATGCATTGAATTGACTCAGACAAGAGACAAAATAGCTCCTCTTCATGTTGTATTACCTCTGCTGTGGCCATCTCAAAATTGGTTTACTTTGGAAAGTCAATGTACTGAGACAAAGCTGTGATTAATCAAGCTTTGGATAGTGGCCAAGTTTGAATTTTTGTTCTGCTTTATGGGCAGTGCATGATTCCTGAGAAAAGCAGGACACTAAATACCATGACTTTGAGATTCCCCTTTCCATTCCCATAGCTCTAGCCAAGTGATAAACACAATGTAAAGCAGGCCAGATGTAGAATATCCAGATAAGTGTTTTCTGAAGGCACTGGGAAACACGAAAACTGGCCTTGTCTAACAGAGAAGCTACTTTCTTTCACACATGCCAAAAGCAGCCATTCCTTGGAATGTTGGTCATATACGGAACAGAGAAAGCTAATGCCTATGCTTATGTTACCTACCTATAGAGCCACTCACTATGGTGGCCATGTGCAGGGCCCTGTAGAGAGGATCAGCGCTTCTGCCAGTGGGCTGCCTTAGTGGTCAGTTTCAATAAAATCTGTGTCTCCCACACCATCTCTAGGTGTTTTCATTGGCCTCATAGCTGCCTGCCCCATACAGTTGGGCAATGGATAGTAGAGGCAATAACCAACTATTTTAGCAATTGGTTGCTCATAGTCTCAATGTGTTTTACATACAGGAACCAAACTGACTACATTTTGGAAAGAGAGTGTGGAAAACTCAATATCAAAAGTCAAAATAAGAACAGGTGTTGATTGTGGTTCAGACCATTAACTGCTCATATGCAGGTTCAACTAAACTGAAGAAAATTACAAGTATACAAGAACCAAAGTATGATCTTGAGTATATCGTCCCTGATTTCAGAGACCATCTCAAGAACAGATTTGAAGCATTAGACCTAATGATCAAAGACCAGATGAGTTGTGGCATGACATAAAAGATATCAATCAGGAGGAAAGCAAAAAGTTATTAAAAAGATAGGAAAAAAGACCAAATTGCATATCAAAAATACTGTGAAATTTGCCCTTGAACACTAAGTAGCTAAAGTAAAAGGAAGACATAACAAAGTTAAAGAACTTAAACAGAAGATTTCAAGGGGCAGCCTGAGAAGAAAAACATCGAATATTATAATGACATGTGGCAAGAGCTAGAGAGAAAATGAAAAGGGAAGAGCATGCTCTGTTTTTCTCAAGCTTAAAGAATTGAAGAATAATTCAAGGTTTGAGTGGAAATAATGAAAGATTCTATAAGGAAAATATTAAAAGATGCAGAAAACATCAAAAGAAGATGGAAGGAATACACAAAGTCATAATACCAAAAAGAATTGGTGGATGATCAACCATATCAAGAAGTTGCATAAGATCATTAATCAATGGTACTTAAAGAAGTGGAAGCTCCTTGAAGGAATTGGTGAAATACAAGGCTCCAGCAATTAATAGAATGACAGTAGAAATGTTTCAATAAACACATGCAGTACTAGAGATGCTCACTTGTTTGTGCCAAGAGTTTTGGAAAACAGCTATAAAGTCAACAGACTGGAAGAGATCCATATTTGTACCTATTCCCAAGAAAAGGAATCCAGTTGAATGTGAAAGTCATCAAATGATATCATTAATATCTCATGCAAGCAAAATTTTGCTAAATTTCATTCAAAAGTGACATAAGCAGTACATATACAGGGAACTTCTGGAACATCAAACCAGATTCAGAAGAGGATATGAAATCAGGGACATTATTTCTGACGTCAGAGGATATTAGCCAAAAGCAGAGAATACCAGAAAGATGTCTATCTATGTTTTATCGATTGTGCAAAGGCATTTGACTCTGTGGGTCACAACAAATTATAGATAATATTGCAAAGAATGGGGATACCTAAGCACTTACACTCATGAGAAATCTGCACAGGGACTAATAGGTACTTATTTGAACAGAACAAGGAAACACTACCTGGTTTAAAGTCAGAAAGACATGCATCTGGGCTATATTCTTTCACCATAACTCTTGAATCTTGATGAGGAGCAAATAATCTGAGAAGCTGGAATTTATGAAGAAGAATGTGGCATCAGGATTGGAAGAAGACCATTAGAACAGGGGAACAGCAAGGAAACCAAGATGTTAATTCACAGAAATGGGGTAATGCCAGCTGTCTTGATGACAGTGACAAGGGCGTAGCACAGGAACCACTGTTTGGCACAAGCAGAGCACCACCTGACTCTACTGATCAACCAGAAGGGACTATGGGAACTGTGAACCTTTGATGGTAGTGGCAGAATTAGTGGCAGCAGCTGAAGGGCAATAACAGTGACCATAGAAAACAGAGGCAATGGAAGAGTTTGACAGAGTGATCAAGGAATGAAGAAGAGGGCTGGTGGAGGCAGAGAGAAGTTTCTAACTATATTGAGAACAGAAACTGCAGGTGCTGGCCATGGGAAGAGTTTCAAAGAGTTCTCAAGTCTTTAGGATCAAGGGTTTCAGACACCATACACCTTGATGCTATAACATTGGCCGCTGTCTAGTGTGGGGCATCGCCCTGCCACTGGACTCACTCTGGCTGTGAGTGGGAACCAGCCAGTGAAGACCTGCTGTCTGGTGAGGGGGCATGCTGGAGAACCACGATGCCTGGAAAGGAGGCTTATGTCCACAGCTACTCTGCCAGTCCCTGGGGAGAGCTCAGAGGTTTATGCCCATAGCGGCTCCTTGCTTCTTTCTTCCAGTGAAGATGCCAACTCCAAGTGCTCAGCTCAACACAGGTCTTTATTGCTTCATCTGTCCCAGTCAGTGGAATGGCCCCTGACTGCTCCATGCACTGCCTTTATATCCTCTTCAGGCGCTAGCCAGGGACCAATCAGAGATTGCCACTCCATACAGGCCTTGACCAATCAGGGGAGACATACAAATTTGGGTTTGTAAAAAGGACCAATTGGGGGTGGTTCCTGAACAGTCCAATTAGGAGCTGTTTGGTAGTTTGGAAACAGCCAATCAGGTGTCAAGGGGTTTGAGGAGAGGAGTTGGATGCCAGTGCCATCTTTGGAAGCTCGATGCCCAGGAGTTCCTGGATGTAGAGTAAAGGTTACTGCCTGGGGAATGAGCTTCAGACCTCCAAGTGGGCCTAGATAGGCCCCTGTGTGAACTGTCTCTCTAGATAGTGGCCCTACAGTCTAGGGCTGAGGAATCTTGACTTCCTGGGTCTACATAAGAGCTGTGATAATTACAAGCCTAGGAATCAAAACCTTGGTCTATTTAGGAGCTGTAACACTTACAGAGCTGAGGAATCTCAACCTCTGCAGCTACTATAAATCTGTAACACTAAAGGGCAGAACTTGCTACAGTTTCTCCTGTCCGTCTGTTGTCACATCTCTGTGCAGTCAAATGCCCAGGGAAACACACACTGCCAAAATCAGCAATTGAAAACCTTCTCTTTACTGAGCCACAATTTCTTTCTTTCTTTCTCTTTCTTTCTTTCTTTTCTTTCTTTCTTTCTTTCTTTCTTTCTTTCTTTCTTTCTTTCTTTCTTCCTCTTTCTCTCTTTCTTTCTTTTTTTGTCTATTGGTTTTTACTTTTTCTCCCTTTATTGATAAATGATGGTGAGGTACAGAGTAATACTGCATGTTTTTTTTCCCATTATGTAACTATTACATCACTTTTGGTTATACTTTTATCAACTTAAAAAGGTTTATGGAGCCTTATGACTAACATGTAGTAAAATTCAAATGCATATTTGGGTTAAATTCCCCTACTTTTCCAATGTACTCATGCAATTGTGTTGTTTACATTGAATTATCCTCTCCTTATCGTTCTACATTGATTCTCCTCCCCATCCTGCCTTCCACAATCTTCGCTTCCCTTTGCTATTTCCCTCCTTCCTTCTTTCTACTCTTTGTATTGTCCTTTCTTTGCTAAGTTCAATTGTGCATTTTTTATATGTCAACTTATGTGTAGGATTTTTTCTTCCTTTAAGTAAGATTCAGCTCCCACATATGAGTGAGAACATATGGTATATTTCTTTTTTAGCTTGTGTTCATTTGTTTAGGCTGATGTTCTCCAGTTCCATTCATTTTGCTGCAAATGACATTCTTTCTTTTTTCTTTTCTTTTCTTTCTTTTCTTTCTTTCTTTCTTTTTTTTTTTTTTTTGCATTACTGGGGGTTGAACCCAGGGCCTCCTTGCACTTGCATACTTTGCCAGAGCTGTGCCACTGTGCTGCACACCCAGACAATTTTATAAAATTTTTTGAGACCGTGTCTTGCTAATTTACACAGACTGCCTCTGGTCTTGAACTTGTGATCCTCCTGCCTCTACCTCCTAAGTCTCTGGGATTACTGGCATGCACCACCATGCCCAGCTCACTATTTCATTTTTTATTGCTGAATAATATTCCATTGTATATGTGTACCATAATTTTTTTATGCTTCGGGATTGCCTTGGGAATGGATTGCCAGGCCCTTCTCCACTCAGCCATTGAAAACCCTATGAGGGTGGCTATGAGTCAGATACCGACTCGACGGCACCTAACAACAACAACAACAATTTTTTTATCCATTCTTCTCTTGAAGAGCACCTTGGTTGGTTCCATATGCTTGCTATTGTGAAAAGTGCTGCATTGAATATGGAGATGCAGGTGTCTCTGTGGTATGATGACTTGTCTCTCTTTGGTTATATTCCCAGTAGTAGTATAACTCTTGACTCACAATTCCTATTGAGGATCTCAGTCAGCTGATTGGTGATAAAGCTAGAGGTTTCTCAGGTTTCCCCTCTATTCCATCTGTTCACATTAGAAGTGGCCCTGTTGTTAGGTGCTGTCAAGTCATGTCTGACTCATAGTGAACCTTATAGGGTTTTCACTGGCTGATTGTTTCTGAATTGTTTTCAAGAATGGGCTGCCACACCTTTCTCTAATTTTTGTGATGCTGGGGATCAAACCTAGGTCCTCAAAGAGTGCAGAGCAGGTACTCTATCAACTGGAGTTTAGCTCAACTGGTAGAGTGCTACTCTGTGCTCTCTGTGGCCCTGGGTTTGATCCCTAGCATCACAAAAATGGGAGAAGTACATGGCAACCTACTCCTGAAACAATCCTGAAACATTTAGCCATTTAAAACCCTGTGAATAGCAGAGAAACACTGACATAGTGTTGGGCATGGCACAGTGTCAGGTAGTCTTTCATTTTGTTGTACATGGGGTTGCATTGAGTTGGACTCAACAGCACTTAAGAGTATGGCTCTAATAGCTTTAAATTAGCTGAATAATCTGGCACAATGGTCACAGAAGCTTGGAAAACAGCCTACACCAGCTACAGAGCTTTCTTTTGTTCTAGGGTCCACTCAAAATGAGCAGCCTTTGAGAAACTCTATAAATGGATCAGTAAAGTATCCTCAAATGTCATACACGTTGAGTCCAAAATCTAAAGAGGCCCAGAAAGCACTATGGCACTTTTTTCTTGTTAGAAAGTGTAAGATATGGCTATGTGTTATTTATTTAGGAAGGATGTTTTTTCATGTAGATCAGGCCACTGGATCCCTAAAAACATCATTATCATTACAGGTCACTGTATCAGTTCATATTTACACTTGTTTCATTTTACTTACTGTATTTATATCATTTAAGGAAGCACTCTCCAACCTTTGTGGCAACAGTACCCAGTTTTGTTAAAGACATATTTTCCATGGATCATGGTAGGAGAGTTCAGGTAATTTTGCAGGTGATGGAGAACAGCAATAAATACAGATGAAGCGTTGATTGCTCACTCACATATTGTGCTGCTTAGTTACTTATAGGCAACAGACTGCAGGCTTAGGACTCCTGATTTAAGGAACTTGCCAATTTCTTGCTCATTGTTACCAATTAAAATAGCATTAATATACTGAATTAGCACAATATTTTTCAAAATCTCAATTACATTGAGAGTACAACATAGGTATATATCTCATTCACAGAAAGTGTGCTTAGCATGTATGGTGTCTTGGATTCAATCTCTGTGGTCACAGACAAAAATGAATACAAGTGGTATAGTCCTGATATAAAACAGTGACATGTACTATTATTCTTAAGACACAAATATAAATTGTTCTGATTGTTCCCAAAAAATGAACATTGATCACCAGACATTGCCAACACAATAATGAGATCCAATGTGTCAGAGGTGATGCTATACACAGTAAAGATATTATGTCCCAGAGAGCATCTGTCAGTGACATGTAAATCAAAAAATGCAAATCTAGTAATCTCAACTCATTATATATTCCATCTTGTTTTGGTATAGCACAGATACATGAATTTAATAGGGATGTGAAACGAACATCAAAACTACTAAATTACAATGTGTATTAGTCAGGTTTATACCTCATTTGTATGAGGTATAAACTGACCAAAACAAATAGAGATTTATTGGAAGTTCACACTGATAGAATTTATGTTCATAGAGGCAGGGAAGACATGTGGCATGGTGGTACAGAAGACCTGCAGGTGACAGGCAGCAAAGCCCATGGTAGATTATCTCACAGCATAGCAGATCAGGAGAAAAGAAGAACCATTCCTGGGGTTCTGGGTAAATAGCACCATAGACCTGCCCACAGAGAGCCACTTCTTCAAGTTGAGTTCTACCTCCCAAGTTTCTGTAACCTCCACAAACAGTGCCACCAGCTGAGGATCAAACATTCAAACACATGATCTTTGGGGGACATTTAGAGTCAAATCCTAAGACAAGGATTTTGTAGTGGTAGCAATCTATTTCATTTGTCAGTGAATGTGTGTGATATTTCTCATTTATTGACATGATCAGAGATTTTCTGATATCACTTTGATTTCCTTATAGTAATGACCCTTTGTCTACAGGTCAGAAGCAATGTGAGATTTTGTCAGTTGCCAAACCTGTTCATTTCATTCATACATTCAGAATTAGGTAGTTATAAACCCATTAGGATATAACCCACTTTAAGATAGACATGAGTCAAAACTATAGGCAGCACCTGACACTCAGGAAGTCCCACTCCTTGCAATGCACCACAAGATCTCTTTGGTTCCCAAGGAATTGATGTCAGATCTGATCTCATTCCTGAAATTCCCAGAGAATGTAGATATGTGTCATCTCCTCTGAGCTCTGTTACTTGGTAAATGGTTACAGTTTGTTGACAAAAGCACTGTAAAAACATGTCTTAAATACTTTTGTTGTACATTTCCATGTTATTTCATCATGGGGACTTAGATATCCCTCACTCACTGACCTCAGGTCTCTGCACTGCCTCATTGCTGAGAGTGAGGGGACATATCTTTCTACTTCAAAGTATGACCTTAGAAAGCAGCCTTTCAGCTCCCTCTTCCTCTTAGTTGCTAGTTCCATCAGATCACAAAGCCTCTCTGATTTCTGTCTTATGATCCTGCTCCATTAGGTTGACACCTTCACTACTTCCCTGATTCTAATTTTGCAGGATCCCCAGTGAGTCTGTACTGATGATATCAGTCTTCACTTCCCATGGGCCATCAGCAGCACTGGAGGAAGCCTACTTGATTCAGGACACTACGCCCTCCTGGTTTCCTTATTAGTCACTGAGCACCACTTCTCAACTGGTTTGCTATTTCTCCCTATTCTCTTTATACAGAAGATGTCATACAGCTCAATGTTTCAATTCATACCTAGTTATGACCACCTCTCTGGTGATATCACAGAGTTTCTTTGCTGGAAACATATCTAAACAATTCCACAGAGACAAAAAAGGATGTGTTCCAATCTAACTACTGTCTGCCTATCTCAAATAGGGGGCATATCTTTTTCCCTCTGATATTAAAAGTAAAAAACTAGGGAGAAGGAAGGAGTTCAATAATATTTTTGCTTGTATTTCTGCTATATTAGAATGAAAGTGATCCAGCACCTAATTTAGCTTTTCTTATATAACAAAAAATATACTGATGGAAATATATACCTAGGATTACAATTATAGGCTTGCCAATCCAAGTAGAGGTTAACATCAATACAATTATTATTGCTTTATCCTCTTTTATTGCTTGAATTTGTTGTCAGTTTATAGACCTTGTCACAAACAAAAATATTAAAATAAAATGTACTAACTTCCAGGTAAACCTATACAGCATAGATTCTGTAACAGATGAAGATACTGCTCATCTTTGTGGGGCTGTTTATTTCCTTCCATGGATCAAATGGATGAGAATTGCCCTCGGTGCCATCTTCACTTCATCTGTGATAGACAGCCTTTCCCAGGGAGGTTTGTTCACATGGAAACCTGAAATGTTTCCAATCTAGAGTGAAAGAGTGGTCATGGGACTCAGGGAAGTTCCTCAGAGGTGAGCACAGCTGTCCTTGAGGACCCAGGTTCGGTGTCTTTTCTAACAGTTGGTGAAGTTCCAGGACTAGTACTTACTCCGTACAGCCCCACCTCTAGGGGTGTTTGCATTTCTCTTTCTCTTATTACTTGAGCTCATCTTTGCCATCTGGAAGTAGCCAAGTCAGAGCCACACTGAAAGTATGTTTGTGTTTCTGCTTTGAGTAATTTTCCCTCAGATTTTCCCCTGCTGTCCTATTATACCATCTCCATGTGTCTCTCCACTAAATGTCAGAAAGTTGTGAGGATTTTCAAGACATGTTGGGTTCACTTTTTTGCTCAGTATTGCTTCAAGGGATGGAAAGGTGTGGACAGCCCTGCATATGGACATACATAATGTCTTTCTCTGTAATATCTGAAGTTTTTGATACCTGTTTTTTGTTGTGATTGGTAGTTGTTGCTGTACTTATGTCATTGGTCCTTTGATTACTCTTTCGATCTGGAAGGATGATTTGTCATGTTACTTAGTCCCCAATTTGACCAGGCAACATATCTTTCTTCATCGACCTTGGTTTCTATAATGATGGTCATAGAGCAGATGTTTCAAGGAGGTGAAGGGAGGTGGATAAATGTGAAAGTTTTCAATACTACTGGAAGAATATGCCCTGCAGGGCAAGGGAGAGGTAGAGGATGAAGAAGATTCTTGTCGTGTGGATGAACTCATTTACCTCAGTGACTTATTTGTAGCAGAATAGAACAATTCCTACCTCTTTTCATGCATGGACACAATTGTCCCAAGATTATTGAATATTTGTATTGATACTTTCTCAATTGTACTTGAAAGCAGTTTTAACAATTTCTCAACTGTCAGTACTAAGCATGAGCTAGATGCAGATTAAATGTTGAAACAAATGGATAATGTAAATTATCAAGTGTGAAAAAAATGATTCAGATGAAAATAAATGTGTGCTTACGGATGAGTGTGTGTGTGATGCATGTGTTCCTGACCTTGTAAAAATATGTTGTTGTTAGGTACCATGAAGGAGGGTCCGACTCATAGTGAACCTGTGTACCACAGAACAAAACACTCTCAGACACTGTGTCATGCCCAGCACTGTGTCAGTACTTCTCTGCTATTCATAGGGTTTTCAATGGCTGATTGTCTTGGTTTTGTTTCAGGAGTGGATTGCCACACCCTTCTTCCATTTTTGCGGTGTTTGGGATGAACCCAGGGCCTTAGAAAGCATAGAGCAGCACTCTACCAACTGAGCCAAACCCATACTCCACTGTAAAAAGTATAATGATAAAAATATTGCTCTCAGTATCAAATATTTGAATATTAAGGTCTAAGACAGTATTAGATGAATCTGAATGTTTGTCAAGAACCATGGACAATATATGTGTGAGACTCTATACAGACCAAATTTTGAATTGTCTATAATAACTCAGTGCTGAGGAATTGCCATAGACCAAATTAGATCATTATTCCCTTCAATATACATTAGATTTGCATGATGTTACTTTCCCAGAACTCCAGTAGCCAGATTAAAGTATGTTGTTGTTGTTGTTGTTGTTGTTAGGTGCCATTGAGTCATGTCCAACTCATAGTGACCCTTACAGGGTTTTCAATGGCTGATTATTGCCTCGGGAGTGGATTGCCACATCCTTCTCCCATATTTGTGGTGCTGGGAACTGAACCCAGGACCTCAGAGAGTGCAGATCGGCACTGTACCAACTGAGCTAAATCTGAGCCCCTAAACTATGTAGATAAGGTAAAATAGAAAAACAATGCAAAACAATATATGTTTATTTGCATGGCCTTACACAAGATTTCAGTATATCCTTCATTATCAGGTAGAAAAGACTCTAGGTGACTGAGTTTAAAAAATACAGCTGTGGATGAAACTCAACTGAACAGTGTGGCAAAATATATTTTCATGAAGCTATGCACTCAGTCATTGATAAATCTTGATGTTTGCTTGTTTGTTACAGAATGTGGGATAATTAAAAGCAGGTATGTTATGAATATTCAATAGTCAGGTATAGCATTTCAAATGAATGTTTGATGTTTTCAATAGTAACATTAAAATTTGTACGTTTTCTTACAGACAATGGATGGTGTCTTCCAGAGCCCATTGAACATAATTTTCATTGTGGTATTCACAATAGGAAATTTAGGAAATGGATTCTTGGCACTGGTGAACTGCACAGACTGGGTCAAGAGAAGAAAGAGCTCTTCTGTGGATCACATCCTCACGGCTTTGGCAATCTCCAGGATTGTTGTGCTCTGGACATTACTCATAAATATAGCAATATTTTCACTGTACCCAACCTTACTTATGACTTCAAAGTTGATAAGAATCATTTCTCTTACACTGACAGTAACCATTCATTTTAGCTTCTGGCTGGCTGCAAGCCTCAGCATGTTTTATTTTCTCAAGATAGCCAATTTTTCTAACTCAATTTTTCCTTTCTTAAAATGGAGAGTTAAAAAAGTGATTTCAGTGATACTGCTGGCGTCCCTGCTCTTCTTGTTTTCAAATATTTTACTGCTGAAAACACGCACTGATATCTGGACTGATGGTTATAAAAACAATATGTCATCTAAGTCCAATTCAAGTGATCCTAGAGAGATTTACAGCCGCAGTTTAAAGCTCAGCTCTTTTTTCTTTTCCGTACCCATTGCAATGTCACTGACAACTTTTCTTTTCTTAATCTTCTCCCTGTGGAAGCATCTGAAGAACATGCAGCTCAACGCTACAGGCCTCAGAGATGTTGGCACCACGGCCCACATAAAAGCTTTGCAAATCATGGTCTTCTCTGTACTACTAGATATCATTTTCTTTCTGCTTCTTGTTATATACCATAGGACATTTGAGTTACTGGAAAAATGTTTCTTTGTTTCATTTGTCTGTGTTGGTGGAATAACTATTCCTTCTGTGCATACATATGTCCTGATTCTGGGAAACAGTAAACTGAGACAAGCCTTTCTCTCAGTGCTGTGGTATTTGACATGCAGTTTCAAAGATGAGGAAGCTTCAGGTCCCTAAAAGGCATCAGGGATTATCTTGCATATTCTATAGAAATACCAGTTCACAAGAAATTCTACATTATCCATATTTCCTTTTCCAATATTCTTCCTTTTCTATTGCTTTACAAATTTTTATAGAAGTTATATTTAACACTAGCAACAACTAAACATATTACAACTTTAGTAAAGTATGTACAAATATGTTTATTGATATATAGAAAAGATATGAACATAAAGCATTTAATATAGTAACTATTTAGAGTATTATAATTTTGTATCATTCATTAACCTTTCTGAAATTTAAAAGGTACTGATTTATAATACATAAAATATTGTATGATGTATGCATGTGAGACATAGTACATAGTATTAAGTGGATTGTATCCACTTAAATATGAACTCATAATATGGAATGTGTAGTTAAAATTTCAGAGAAGAAATGAAGAATAAGGTGTACACTTGGAAATCAGATGTACTACTTCCATTTTTTAAAATATAGGACTCAGTTTAGAAATCTTTTTTAGCAATCCATCAGATTTATGAGGCTGTTAGAGGGTAATAGGCAGTAAGAAAGTGAATAGAGGGCTCTGCAGCCAGCTGCCTACCAGCCTAGCCATGTGCTTTCCCAGCCACCTGTAATATGAATGTCAGTGTAAGCCTTCTCTGAAACAAAGGCCTTGGTCTGGTAGTCCATGATTCCCTGACAGATAATACCCTTACAAACAGCATACTTGGCAGCTACAGAGAATTAAAATCACTCCTCCCTTCTACATTCATCCAGGAAGGATAAGACTTTGTGAGAAATCACCACCCCCCAGCAATTGAAAAGGACATTATTTAGTGGATTCTGCTTCCTTATTGAGACTGGTAGCTGCCTGAATGTCTAACTTTTTGAAATGCCTGCCTCCAACTCCAGTCCTCTGAGGATGCTGGGAATCCATTAACTCATTCTGGCTATAGACCCCTGATGTGGAACATTTTTTCCTTTGCCTCAATGCTCAAATTTCACTATAAAGATCATAGCTGACCTTAGCTCAGGGCGGCAGTAGTCCTTCACTACAGCCTGCCTTCACATCTTAGAGGTGTACTATCTTTATAATCTATATCTATGTTCTCTATCTCTAATAAAGTTATTCTATACTCTATACTGGGCTGGGATTTAGCTCAGTTGGTAGAGCACTGTGTTGCAGTCTCTGAGGTCCCGAGTTCAATTCCCAGCACTGCAAAAATGGGAGAAGGACATGGCAATCCACTCCCAAGGCAATCCTGAAACACTCAGCCATTGAAAACCCTATGAGGGTCGCTATGAGTCAGATACCCACTCGACGGCACACAACAACAACAACATACTCTATACTATAATTTTGGTGTCTTGTGTAAATTCTTTTATATGGTAAAATACAGATGAACCAAAGTATCTGCTGCCAAGGAGGGGGAGAATAATTGCTGCTGCCAGGGGAAGGATGTGCTGGCTGCCTGCCTCCGAGACCCATGCTCTTCCACCCATGCTTCTTTGGCTTTCTGGTACAAGGCCACGGTAGCAAAATTATTCTCTCTATTATTAGTTTAAGAATCAAGGAGAGTGGAATATTGAACCCAGAGCCTTGCCAATTCTAGACAAGGGCCCTACTGCTGAGACATGCTAGCAGTCTCTTATATTATTTTTTAATTTTGAGACAAGGTCTCCCTAAATTGTACAGGCTGCCTCTGGCCTTGAACTTGCTATCTTACTGACTCAGCCTCCTAAGTGGCTGGGATTTTAGGCATGCACTGCAACACCCATCTTAGAATGAAGAATTTGTGAACCATATGTATAATTTTTAAGAATATGTCATTTACACTTGGAAATATTTTGTATTTTTCTATGTAGATTTCAAGTATTTGCCATGACTAATTTTAATTTTCATGCACTAGTGTACAAACTATGGCCTGTGATAGTTTTGTAAAACACCAACTGGCCATTGGGGAAAAATATGCTAAATGGGCTTTTAGTAAATCTTTTTTTTTTATTGTGTTTTATACCTGGTTAATGTATACACAGAAATGTAAAGCAGTTGTCCTTGTTTGTTTGTAATTAGAATCCAGATTCCCTAGGAATTTTTTTTCAGTTCAGGAATTGCTTTTCAGTTTATGCTCATTCTCTTGTGTTTTGTACAAAGATAATTAAATAATCTACATATAATATTTATGTTCATTATTTACTTCATTATTACTTGTAACTATTTTATTAGTTTGGGCATACATCATGACATGGCTTGAACAGTGAAAATGTTAAGTAATTATGATATATCTGTAAATGGAGAGTGTCCCTTGTTTTGCTAGTAAGCAACAATACTGATTTCAGGTTTGATACAAATAATTTTTAAAATTATCATCCAAGACAATCTTTTTCTGCTTATAAGAAATACATTACATTATACAATTAATATGTGCTGAAACACTGATAAAAACAGAAAATAAAAAAACAGAAAATAAAAGATTACTTTGTGATCTAACATAGTCTTGAAATTGTGTCCAGGTGTGATTGCCAAAAAAAGTGTGAAATGTGTATTGTTATATATGGAGATGATTGTGTATTTCCTTCTCCTCTGAACAATTAAAATAAGGATAACATGTTAATCATGGTAGATAAAGCAATAATGTATCTTCTAGTATGTGTATTCTATATTTGATATCATGTAAATATTCCCATTTGTATATATTGTAAGAAAGTTTCTCTATCACATGGAAAGTGATATTCAGAAAGTATCTACAAATTAATGGGTGATATCAAAAGGGTGAAATAATGAATATAAATTGAGAAACATTTTCAAACAATCACATGCTAGAAGACTGCTGAGTAATGCGACTACAATTGGAAATTCTGGTCTAAAGGATATCCTTACTGATTTCATCAATTAATATCATTTCATACAAAAAAAGAAAAGATTGAGTCTAGGTTCTGCACATACCTCCTCACTGAAAACGATAGTAGTGGACAAGAAGGTCTGTTATGGAGCTAGGCATGACAGTGCACACCTATAATCCCAGCACTTTTGGGACAGAAGCAGGAAGATAATTAGTTCAAAACCAGCTTGGGCTACATAGTGAGATCTTGATTTTTTAAAAAGCAGCAAGGAAGAGAAAATGAAAGGAAAGAATGGAGAAAGGAAGGAAGGAAGGTAGGAAGGAAGGAGGGAAGGAAGGAAGGAAGGAAGGAAATAGAGAAAGAAAGAGTAAAGAATGCTAGGGCCTAAATTGTTTTGCCTGAAAACCCAAATGTTGAAGCCCTAACCCCCAATATAACTGTGCTTGAAAATTGGAATTTATGGATGTTTTAGGTTAAACGTTTGTCATAAACAGAAGCCCTCCGTCAATAGGACTAATGTCCCTATTAGTAGAGAAAACACATCAGGAGCCTATGCACATGGAGGAAGATCACATGAATTCATAAATGATGGTGCTATGAGAAGGTGGGCTGCCTACCAGCCAACAAGAGAGGCCTCACCAGAAGTAACCCTACTGGCCCCTTGATCTTGGACTTCTAGCCACTAAAACTATGAAAAAATAAATTTTGTTGTTTAAGGCACCAGTCTGTGAAGTTCCAGTACCAGCCCCAACTCCAAACGGCTCCACCCTACGGCTGTTTGCATTTCTTTTCCTCTTCTTTCCAGAGCTCATTCTTGATACATGGAAGGGGCCAAGCCAGTGGAACTTCGAGGTTTACAATGAAGGTATGCTGTGTTTCTAGTCTTAGCAATTTTCCCTGAAATGTCCTCATTTATCTTTTAAATATGCCTGTCTTCTAAATCTTGTACATCTAAGATATTTCAAGATATTTTCTTTTCCCTTTCTTTGCTAATATTTGTCCCCAGGACTGAAGATGGTTGTACCTTTTACTCTGGAATACCTCATATCTTTTCCTCCCATCTCTGAACTTTATGATACGTTTGGTCCTGTCATTGGAAACTGTTCTGGAATTTGTGCCAATGATTCTTTGACTATTCTGTATGTATTAAGGAATGATCATGTCATGGTGCTCATCAGCCACTTTGCCCAGGCAGCGTACCCTCCTTCATCTGCCTTAGTGTCTGTAGTGAGGGTCTTAGAGATGTTGGTAGGATGTGAGGGGAGGTGATAAAATCTGAAGGTATTTTCTATAGGTGGAAGAATCAGCTAAACAGGACAAGGAAAAGCAGAATGAGGAGGATTCTTGTGGTGTGGTTGAACTCATTTGTTCTCTGGGTGGGCATCATGCAACGAGAGAGATTTCTAACATTTTTTATATGCATAGAAAAATATTCCCAAAGTTTGCTGAATATTTACACTTAATACTATATAATATTAACATTTCCACGTGTCTGTCAACATGTCAAGCTCTAAGGGCTTGTGTGTTGTTGTGACACTGAAAGCTATGCCACTGGTGTTACAGATACCAGCAGGGCCAGCCATAGTGGACAGGTTTCAATTGAGCTTCCAGACTAAGATAGACTGAGGAGAAGGACCCAGCAGCCCACTCCTGAAACAATTAGCCATTGAAAACCCTAGGAATAGCAGAGAAGGACTGTATGATATAGTGCCAGACAATGAGCCCCCCAAGTTGGACGGCATTCAACAGATGACTGGGGAAAAGTGGCCTCTTCTATCGAGAGTTGACCTTAGTGATGGGAATGGAGTAAAACC
>VMDO01023422.1:0-31643 GCA_007922755.1 Pedetes capensis | reverse complement strand
TTTTTCAAATGTAATCCTCCACAAACAATGGTAATTTATATTATAATTTTGACATAGAAAAATATATAAATTCAAACACTTAATACATAATACTTTTCACAACTGAATTTGTCTCTGTTTCCCCAACATCAAGGCCCCATGAACAACTCAAGCCAAAGCTAATTTGCTCCAACTGAACACCCCTGCTGCCTGTTAAAACGAGAGGGATTGTCACAGAATGATAGTCATTTATAAACAATACATTTAGGGAAAGCTCTGAAATACAGCCACTCAAGAACCAACCATTGGTAAGCAATTAAAATGAGCAGCTCCTGCATCTTCGCTAGCCAGCGTGGTTTCTTTCTCTTCTTCTCCAGACTGGTTTAAAGAATGATATCCTTCAGACGCTTCACACCAGGGGACTCTTTGTCGCGACCCTCCTTCAGAATAGGGTTGACCTCGTGCATTACTTTCTCGCTGTCAGCTCCACGGGGCTCAGCTTCAGAAGGACGAGAAGGGCCATTGTTGACATTGTTGACATACTGCTCCAGATCACGGGCTGGGGGAGCCAGGGCAACGGTGTAAGACACAGAAGGCTTAGTGGGCAGAGGGCTCTTGAGGTGGAGGGGGGAGGTGACAGGGCTAATTGCCTCACAACCATTGCCCGCCTCCCGGATAGCGCTGTTGACCTTGGGGCTGCAGATGGTCACATCGACAGTCCTCTTGCTTTTCAGGGTGGGCCTCTCCTCAGCTGGGTGGTCGATGACATCTTTGCCAAAGGTTGCAAAAGTCCGCTTGGTGGGACCGCAGTCATCATAGGCTTCAACATCAGCAGCAGTGGCCTCAATGGATAGTGCGATGATGTTCCTCACATGATCAGGAGACTTGGAGCGGGTCGGCATGGGATTCCGGGGCATCCAACATCTGTCAGAGTGGCCAAGAATCCGGCATTCTTCTCTGCAGTGAAATCCTTCATTCTGATCTGTTTGGAGAAAAGAAAATGTCAGTTTCATCAGCTTTTCCTGGGAATCATTGCTACCCCCCAGTGTTCTGGTTTCTTAGGTATCCATGTGCCCTTCTGGGAAATGGCACTTTTAGATAGTGTTTTATTGCCATTAGGGAGAAGTATGAAGAATTGGATTTTTAAAAGGCCATAGATCTCCCCTTATATATTCTTTTTTTTTATTGCTGTTGCTATTTCCACTGCTGACAAAACAAAAACCTAAGGGAAAAACACGTTATGATGAAAAAATTTATTTAAAAAAAGTTTATCCTGAGTGTTAAGGTGTTGAGAGTCAGCATTTTTATCAACACCTCCTGCTAAAAGTCACCTGTGTTTGAAACTGAATGCAGCAGAAGAGGGAATGGAGGCAGAGCAGGGGATAAGCAATAGCACTGGCAACTGCCTCTCAACCCTACCCATCACTGATATCCAGTGCTTATTTAAGTATAGACTGGTATTGTACTCCCTTTGAAAACCCAATACCACCATCTCTTTTGGACCACCAACACCCTTCTCCCCCCCCCCCATCCAATCTCTTCACTATGCCATTTCTATGGCTGGATTTTCCATTAGAAGGAATATAATGTGATCCCTTCCTTCCAGCTAAATCATAAGCTTCAGTTGGCCCTATACACACATTATTCACATGTTAGTCATCGTTTAATTAGACCCAACTAGCCATCCCTCCTTACCATTTTGGTATGCAGTTTTTTAGGACATATTTCTTAGAATAAAGAAATATACACTGCTATTTGGAATGTAAATTAACATAGCCTTATGAAGAACAGTACAGAAGTTCCTCAAAAAATTAAAAATAGATCAACGACATAATCCAGCTATCTCCCTCCTGGGTATATATTCAAATGAAATGAAATCAGAATACCAAAGAAATACCTGCATATCTATGTTTATCACAGCACTATTCACAATAGCCAATACACAGAACCAGGGTAGGTGCCCATCAGTGGATGAACGGATAAAGAAAACATGGTATATACACATAATGCTGGAAATATTCAGCCATAAACAAGAATGAAATCCTGTTGTTTGTGGCAAAATGGATGGAACTGGAAGGCACTGTGTTAAGTAAAATAAGCCAAGCACAAAAAGACAAGTACCACATGCTACTTTCATGCGTAGAAGCTACAAAAGTTGAACTCAAAGTAAAATACAGAATAGTGATCACTAGAAGCTAGGAAGGGTAGTGGTGAGGGGGGTGGAGGGAAGTTGGATAATGGGTACCAAACCCCAGTTAGATAGAAGGAATAAGTTCTAGTATTCTAGACAGCAGGGTAACAGTAGTTTACAATAACCTGTTAGAGCTTAAAGGCCCAAACATAAAGAAACGATAAGAAAATAGGAATGCTAGTTACCCTGTTGTGATCAGTACATGCTGTATACATGTACTGAAATATTAACACACTACTCCACACAAATGCACAATTCATTACATGTTAGTTAAAAATTTTTAAAAAAATTAAAGTTTCATGGATTATTTTAGCCCTATCCTGGAAGGTATCAGCAGTTAGAATTCAGAATTATTGGGGTGACATATTTTTTTCTTTCCAGGTCAGATTCTTTAAGAGTTTTCTATTTGGCTCTCAGAGGAGTTTTCTACACAGCCTACCAAAGCATGGACCCAGGGTTAACTTCTGCTTATGCCTTAGAAAACTGTTCATTTCCATGTCTTATTTATAGTCTTAGTTTTCCAGATCCATTTATATTTATGTTACATTATTGCATGACAATGGCCTAATGAAAATTTTCATCACATCACACAATGCACCAAAATATGAGTAGCTTAATATTTATAGAAAACCTTGGGGCAGGATTAGACAAGGTGGTGAGACTTGGAGAGATTACAAAGACAAAAGGACACCCACATGTAAATATATGTGTATATGTATGTATGCATATACATGTATATACATCTGTACATGTACAAGTATCGTATATGTTTATGTACACATGTGTACACACGTGTTGTTTATATTCATATATGCATGTGTTATTCGTATACATGTATGTATGTGTATGTATGTGTGTGTGTGTATATATATATATATATGCACACACAGAGAGAGAGAGAGAGAGAGAGAGAGAGGTGCCAAAAAAGGTTAGAAATGTATGTTATGACTGCTTTTTTGCAAAAAGCAGCAGCCTATATTTCAAGGACTTGCCTGAAATCAGTCTATATATAACACACCTACCTTGTACACTTATACTTACATTTTTAGTATAGCTTCTTGTTTCTTCATTCTTTTTATTTATTTTATATATTTACCCAGTACTGGGGGGTTTAGCCCAGGGCCTCATTGATGCTAAGCAATTACTCTACTACCAAGATGCACCTCTAGACCTTTTTTTAAATTTTAAGACAGGTTCTTGCTAAGTTGCACAGGCCACCTCTGGTCTCAGACTCATGATCCTCCTGCCTCAGCCTCCTGAATCACTGGGATTATAGGTGATCACCACAGCATCTAGATGCCTTGATTCTTTTTAAAGAGTAAATGGCATAGGAGGACAAGGTACTGCTTTGCCTCATTCTCCAAAGGTTCTTTGGTAGAGGGGCACAAAGGGAAACAGTTCAAGGAATAACGGTTGAATTGGCTGTGTATTTCAACATTTGGAGAAAAGGCATCGGAAGCAATTCAATGTCAAGGACTCAGTCTAAGCTGAGTACAGATGTGAACACAATTCTGAGAATGGATGTTGGCCTCATTTGGGATACTTAATGGCCATCTAAAGATTGGTGTTGCTGATAGGTGCCATCGACTCGTGTCCTGCTCATAGCAACCCTCACAGGGTTTTCAATGGCTGAATATTTCAGGATTGCCTTGGGAGTGGATTGCCATGTCCTTCTCCCATATTGCGGTGCTGGGAATCAAACCCAGGACCTCAGAGACTGCAGAGCCGAGCTGTACCAACTGAGCTAAATCCCAGCTCCAAGACTTTTATAACTAGCAACAAAACCTTAATGGGGGGCAGGGAGCAGCTGTTCTTTTATTCAAATAGCATCTTGTTTGTGACTAGTGACGTAGACAAGACTGGCATTAGCATCTTTATACTTGCTTAAGTTACAAATCCAAAAGATTCCAATTCACCAGATTTGGAAGGACCCAAGTATCTCCAATTTTAAAAGTTTCGCACATGCTTTTAATGCAGTCCCAGATGAAGACCACTGCATTACCAAAACTGGAACTGGAAACCTGTCAAGCAGTCAGTTTATCCAGTGAAGACAGTAAAGAACAACAAAAGGAAGAAAGACTTAGGACTAAAAGGTTCCATTTTTGCAGAACTGTCTCTAATCCAATCATCTTCAAGCCCTGGATTTAATTGGAACTCATTCAACATGCCTAAGGAAAGAGTAAAGTCAGCCTATGGAATCAGCCTGTGGTCTCAGCAGATGGGATTTCTGCTTGATCTTGAGATCATCTACCTGGCTTTATGCTCAGCTTGCTATTTAGAGACTTCATAAAATTTAGAAACTTCATAAAATTGTGCATTTGTGTGGAGAAAGGCATTAAGGCACTTGTATTTTTGCAATGTTGAATCGAAATTTGAGGAAAATAAGCTGGGTGCTGTGGTGCATACCCATCATCCCAGCAACTTGGGAGACAAAGGCAGGAGGATCACAAGTTACAGGCCAGAGGCAGCTTGCACAACTTAGAGAGACCCTATCTCAAAATAGAAAATACAAAAGGGGCTGGGAATATAGCTCAACTTTGCAGCATTTATCTAGTATGTGCGAGGCTCTGGGTTCAACCCCTAGTACTACAAAAGGAAAAAAAAAGAACTGTGGAAAATTGAAGAGGATAGAATTACCCAAAAGACTGAGGTTATTCTCTCAACCTTGAAATAGAGAAGCTACCTCCAAGCAGCTGTCCAACTAATGCCAGATGACCTGTATTATGGGAAATCTGGATGCTCTATGGCTTGCTTGTTAGGTGAACAGATAAGACCCCTCTTGTAAACCTGGACACAATTTAGAAATTTTTCTTTAAGATGGACATTTTCTGCCCACTTTCTTTCTTTTATTGGAAATTTTTAATGTACAATTTAATGTGTTTCATTCTGACGTGTATTTCATTGTGACATTTCCATATGGGCATTTCATTGTACATCACTCACATAACTTCCCCCTTACCCTCTTGTGCTCCTCCTCCCCCATCTCCCAACCCCCCACACCAATGGCCTCCTTTCTACTTGTATGTCTTTTTGTGGGAATATTTATCTGTACACATGCATCCTGATTTTTATGTAAGTCCAAACTTTTTTCTATAATGATCTGTCTGTTTACATTCTCAGCAGTTTTATATCCACCTGCAGAAAAATGAAAACTGACCCACACCTCTCAATATGCAGGAAGGTTAACTCGAAATGGATAAAAGACCTCAACATAAAACCAGAGGCTTTAAAATTAATAGAAGAAAAGATAGGCAATACACTCCAACATATAGGCATAGGAAAACATTTCCTTAATAGGACTCCAGTTGCTCAAGAAATCGCAACAAGAATGGATAAATGGGATTACATGAAATTAAAAAGCTTCTGTACAGCAAAGCAAACAACAGAGTCAAGGAAGTCCCCACACAATGAAAAAAAATCTTCACATCCTATACATCTGACAGAGGACTAATTTCCAGAATTGATATAGAACTCAAGAAAGCAATTCCCAAGACAACTAATAACCCAATACAAAAGTGGGCAAAGGAACTAAACAGGAAGTTCTCAAATGAAGAAGCTGGTAAGACCATGAAACACATGAAAAAATGCTCAATATCCCTAGGCTTTAGGGAAATGCAAATCAAAACAACTCTGAGAGTCCACCTTACTCCAGTATCAAAGGGAACCCTCTGCCCACTTTCAATGCTGAGGAATTAAACACTTAGAATTTTGCAGAGTTGAAAGCAAGTAACAAATAAGCATCATCACCAACAAGAAAAGCGCCTTACACATAGGTAGGACAACACTTCAGCAAATTCCAGCACGGTTTTACATCAGGGCTGCATGGCCACCTCTTCAAAAGGAAGGGTTTGTCAATACCGTTCTTTCCCCTTTCCTACAAACTCCAAGTGCTGCTGATACCTTATCATCATTTAATCACCATTCTATAGGCATTTGCTCCTATGTGGCAGAAAACATGAAAGTAAGGGAAATATGTTGGACCCTAAATATTAAGTACTTTGTACAGACCTCAACACTTCAGTGGAAGAGTTGGTTTGCCCTCAATCAGTTTCAGCCACATCGAGCACTTTCCTCAGGAGGCCCTAGAACCTTTCTAATATAACAGAATTCCGATTTTCAGCATTTCCCAATAAGGTTTTTCTGCTTGTCTATATCTTCTGAGGCTCATTTCATAACTTTCTAAGAAATAGCTATTCTAAGGGATTAGTGTTGTTGTTTCAAGGTGCAGAGTAAGGTGAAGGTGGTGAAGCAGGTCAATAATTGACTTTTGCCAGCAAACATGTCCAGAAGGCAATGTAAATATTATCCTTTTTGTACCTAACTTGGGGTTTAAAGGAATAGAGGCCTTAGCCTTTGAGCCCTGGAGTCATGGATATGTTACCAGACATAAAGAAGAAATTCTAGCTTATATTTAAACTGGCATTACAGGCTACTTCCTCACACTTCTACACTAGAACAGTAGTAAACTACAATCAAGTAGAATGTGTTCAATGCAGTTGACATAAATCTTTCACTTTTTTTAGTTTTTAATATAAAGTAGTTGTCTTCAAATTTTGAGTTGTAGTTGTTTTCAACAGTATTAAATAGGAGAACCCCATATATAAGTCACCCCAAATCCAAGCACATTTCTCCTTACATATTCTAGGCTGTCTCAAATGAACAGCATGAGGAAGCCTAGATCCCCTGCGTACATGCACCGAGAACAAGAGATACCAGATACAGACACCTTCGAGATTTTAGGAATCCAAGAAAACCAGAGCAGGGAATTCAAACTTCTCAGAAGACCCTACAAAGATGCGCTTGTGTTCAAATTATGTACTGGCTAAATGGAAAAGAAGAAAAGGAGAGGAGAAAAGAAAAGGAAAAAAAGAAAAGAAAAAAATAAGAAATACAGAAGGGAAGAAAGAAAAGGAAGGAAGGAAGGAAGGAAGGAAGGAAGGAAGGAAAAGAAATTGTTGTCTTAGAAGAGGAAGTGATATGCTTACATAGCATAGCCAAGATTACAATTATTAAGCCTACTGACCAATCCTTTTAAGCCTACCCCAGCTCTACATGAGTAGAGCAATTTTCTGAGATTAATTATGGGAACTTATTATATGCACTATTCTTATCTCATGCAAGTGAAGTTTTGAATCAAAGAGATTCATTTATTCACAAAGTTTCACCCCAGGCTTAAATCAGATACCTATATTTCCTTAAGTCCTTACCAAGGACAGTGAGTTGCTATTTATTACTTTTGGATTCAAACAATACTTCACGATATTTGTGTCAATATAATTAAAATTAAATCTAACCTAGCATTGAAGTATTTATACCCATTTTATATAAAAATGGTTAATGTAAACAAGAAGGAAGACCATCTCTGCACAGCACAGGGTAACCTACATGAATAAATGTATGGCAAATTAATTGCCTTTCAAAAATCCAAACTTTAGCTTAGTAAAGAAATTAAGTATGCATTAAAAGTAAGAAATTTGCAATACAAGGCCCCTTATAAATAGCAATGAAGACAGACCATATTTTTTAAAAAACACAAAAAGACAACTTATACAATTATACAGACCTTGTAAAAATTATATGCCTGCCATCATGTAGTATAGCAGCTGGAGACAGAGGTATGGGACTATAGAGGAATCATTCTGTATCACCACAAATAGTCAAGATACTGGGTCTTGCTTAAACACAAGTAGGTTAAAAAGTCACCAATTCCCTGCTAAGTTTCCTCTTATGAGCCTATTTGTGACTTGATATTTTGATAGTATCTGTATCTAAAAGTATTCACCTGAATCTAAGCAAAGCAAAATGTAAGATTTTAAAATTCATACATAGTGGTAACAATTCACACATTACCATGTACAGATGAATGAAGGCAAGTGTTTTTAATTCAAATATACACATATTAGGGTTAATATGATGGATGTGCAGAATGGTCTTCCCTACCTTCCCTTCTAAAGGTGCACTTAGCACTTGCAAAACAGAAAACAATACAAAGAGAATACATAAACTTAGATGAGGGACATATATCTTGGGGCCAGAGAAGTTCTTAGTTGAAAATAGATCTGGTTATTTTAGACAAAAATATACAAAAAGATAAAGCTGCTTCAATCTAGATAATAAGTAACTTTGGTCACAATTTGTCATTAGGGACCGTGGTGGGAGAATTCCAAGACCTCTGCCAATAAAGAGTAAATCTCAAATAAAAGCATCAGTCTTGTGAGGGTATGGGATGCATTAGAGGCAATGATGACTAATTCATGTTGGATAAGGAGTTAATTCGAAAAGGAAAAAAAAAAACATTTTACTTTGTGCAGATGACAACAAAGCTTTGTGCAGCAATCACTACTCTCCTTGGAATGTGAAACTCCTGTCTCTTCAGATGTGGGCAAATAATGTGCTTCCATACTAGAAAGGGTCTACCCATGGTACCAACCAAAGTAATACAATAAAATGATGAGAACATCATCTCAGGCTTTGCTCGAATTTTCAAAGTCCTGCCAGAATAGAGTAGCTGAGAGGCTCTGTTGGGTTTATATAGATGTCTAGTCACAATATATGTGTTCAATAATGCTAGCCATTCTTTACTGTGATTCAGAGTTTGTATGTATTAATTCAAAGAGCCTAATGATCAGAGACAAAAATCCAACACTAAAATATTTCAGTGTTGCACTTACAAGACCAATGTGTTACCTCTTTAGAAGGAATCTGCAATCAATGAAGCATAAAGGAAAAGTTGAAGTGAGTTCCAGTTCCTGCAAACTCAAGCAGTTGGCTACTTCTAAGAAGCAGTAGTAACACAACCTACAAGCAGATGATGTGTATATCAAAAACTTCCTGGATTATAGTCTCATATATCTACTTAGTCTGCATCTATGACCAAAGCAGGGTTAATTTTGTAAAATATAATAGAAGACATTGTGGGAATGATTATGAAGAAGTTAAATGCTATTAAAATTGGTCACATGTGCCTAATCAAAGAAACAATTTTTGAGAAGTGTTCCCCCTTGACCTATCTAACTCTTAGTCATCTGGAGTAGAGATAACTAATTGCCTACAAGATATCTTTATCTATTTTTTAATTAGAAACAGAGCCTTTCTTCTACTAGGGATGGCAATGTGCTAAGCTTAAATAAAAGACCCTACATTTCCTTGCCTTCCTTTTAGACAGCAGTTATCATGTTACTAAGATTAGGCTAATGTTATGAAGGCAAAATGCCAAGAAAACTTCTTAGAAGGAGAGAGCTGACTTAGCTAGTAGACTACTTTGTCCATATTTCTTTCTACTCTGTCCTGTCTGGAACATAGTCACAATGGCTAGAGCTTCAACATCCATCTTACTACCAATGAGGCACCCCTAAGAATGGAAGCCATGTCACTATGGGTGGCCGAACAGAAACATATCCTTATCTTGGGATATTGAAGACATACAGATATACAGCCACCTCACCAGACCTGAACTTCTTTTATATAACAGGAAAAATAAACCTCTCTCTTATTTATGGCCTTGATTTATTTTCTTTGGTAGGGGATAGTGGTCTTTATTACCAACAGTTGAACACAACTTATGACTGATATATTATCCCTGATGTCTCAACTTCAATTGCACTTTCTCAAGGTGTCCGTTTCTGATCCCTTAGACTAAGGTTGGTCTCAAAGCATCACTCTTTTATACTACTTATTACACTTATAATTATTTGTGTAAGGTCTCTATTCTCTGCAAGTTTTAAGCTGTAGATGGGCAAAGATTATACCTGTCTTGTTTTCTCTCTTACCCACTGAAACTAGCGAAGAGTCTAGCACAATACTGTTTTAACTTAATTGAATGAAAAAAGTACAGAAAAGAACAAAGAATCTTGATTTGCACCTCAGATACTATGCCACTGATGCAACTCATAAAAGTGAAAATATTCTATCTAGTAGAAACAGTCTATATACCTATAAAGTAAACTGTATCACTTTGTCAAAGGCAATAAAGTAAATGTAGAAATTGAAAAATATTAGTCAAGTTTCAAGTGTCTCTGGGTGATTTCCTGCACACTGTATATAGATCTTTGCCATTGAAAACCCTATGAATAGCAGAGAAGCACGACCATAGTGTTTCGCCTGTTGTACGTAGGGTCGCTATGAGTCAGACACTGACTCCACGACACTTAACAACAGCAATATGTAGATCTTAAAGAGATCATGTATGCTTTGGTGTCCAGCTGAAAATACTGGACTTCAACCTGGCAATTTTCTATCCTAACAGTAGTTAACAAGGCCTATATCAAGATAAATTAAGAACTCAATAAACAGAAAAGTGAACTGTGAACTAAATATATTATTCAAATATCAAGCATTGTTTTTTGATGTCAAACAAAAGTTTTAATCCCTATAAGTTCATGGTTGTTAGATGCCATCAAGTTGGATCTGACTCACAGTGACCCTATGTACAACAGAACGAAACACTACCCAACACTGAGCCTCGCACATGATCTTTTATATTTTGAGCCCATTGTTGCAGACACTATGTTTCTTCTCATTTTCAGTCAAGCCACATCACCAAAAAGAGGTCCTAGGGGCTTTACTACATTTCTATCATTAAGGTCAACTCTATTTTGAAGAGGCAACTCTTCCCCAGTCATTTCTTCAGTGCCTTCAGGCCTGGGGAGCTCATTTTTCAGCACTGAATTTGACAGTGCATCTCTATTATTCATAGGGTTTTTCAGTGGATAATTGTTTCAGGAGTAGACTGCTGGGTCCTTCTCTTTAGTCTGTCTTAGTCTGGAAGCTCAGTTGAAACCTGTCCAATCTAATATACTGGGAAATTACCACAGGAAAGAATTACCTAGGAAGCAGTTCATAAAAGACTTTTAATGCCTACAGAGTCAGGAGAAAGAACATCTGCCCTGTTTCTGCAACTTAACCAGGCAAGCAGAGTAGTAATGTGCTTACTGGAAAAAGAAGGATGGAAAGAAGCAGGAGAATATGGAAAAAAGAAGAGCAGGAAGAACTTATCTAGGCTTCAGATATCCCATGTTGACTTTGATACGAGTGATATCTTAAGAATTAGGCATTTCTTAGATGTTTAGATACCATTTGGAAAGTATCAGTTAATTATCTAGCAAAAATTCAATAATGTCAACTACCCAGAGCCCTGCTAGGCGTGATGCTGGGGCCAGTTTACAATCACTTTTTAAAGTAAAATTTTAGCCATAAAAGATAGAATTCCATCTGGAAAACATTCAAAGGAACATTAGTGAGGGCTGAGACAGTTTTAGAGACTTATGAACCAATGACAACAAGGTATCTTTTAGCAACAATAATTACAATGAAACAGCACGTTGCAAATTACACTACAGCTACTGGTCTCTCATTCCTATCTGCCCTTTCTCTCAGCATTCTTGCCACCTTTTGATTTTCTCCAAAACTTTCTCATTGTTTTCCTCTTCACTAGCCTCTGATTTCTTACCAGCTCTTCCAATAGCACTATATTCTGACAGATAGCAGGCAGCAGGGGTAGGATGCCAGAATTGTGATCAGCATCAAAATACCTATGTGCTGTCATTTGACAAGTGCAAAAAAAGTATTATCCAAAAACCAGTCCTTGTAACATGGAGAAAAATATCTCATATGTTTCATTTATTTGGATGTGCACATTAAGAAATGTCTGTTATAATAAGACGATCCATTACCAAATAGAAAGTACCTATTTTCTCTGGTCATTTGGCAAAGAGTAAAGAGAACCCAGCTAGGAGAGATTTTTTTCCTACGCAAAGTTATAGATATTTTATTACTGATGTTTTAATTAGTGTAAAACTTAATGGGCTTCATTATGACATTTCCATACATGTTTACCATTGTACATTGCTCAGTTTCAACTGCCCATTACCCACTCATGACTCCTCCAAATACTTATTACCTTTCTCCTCACCAGTGGTCCCCCTTCTGCTTGTGTGTCTTGTTTGTGTGCGTGTGTGTGTGTATATGAAGGACAGGGCAATCCATTCCTGAAGCAATCCCCCAAAAATCAGCCAATGAGAACCCAATGAGGGTTGCTATGAGTCAGATCCAATTCGACAGCACCTAACAATAACAACGTGATATATATATATATATATATATGTATATATATATATATGTATATATATATACATATATATACATACATATACATATATATGCGTATATATACACACACACATATATACACACACACATATATATACACACATATATATACACATATATACATATATACACATATATATACATATATATACATATATACATATATATGTACATATATACACACATATATATATGTATGTGTATATATACATCCCATATGTCTGTCAGTTTGCCACACTGTGGGGGCCTGCGTGTTGCGATGAGGCTGAGAGCTCTGCCACTGTAACCTCGGACATGAGCAAGGTTACCCATGGTGGACAGGTTTTCAGCTGAGCTTCCAGACTAAGACAGACTAAGGACTAGGACCTGAAGAGCCACTCCCGAAACAACTAGCCATTGAAAACCCTATGGATAGCAAAGAGACACTGTCAGATATAGTGCCGGAAAATGAGGCCCCCAGGTAGGAAGGCACTCAAAAGACAACTGGGGAAGGGTTGCCTCCTCCAAGTAGAGTCTACCGTGATGATGGAAATGGAGTAAAGCCCCAGGGTGCACAACTTCATGATGTGGCACCACTCAAAATGAGGAGAAACAACTGCAAACATCCATGAATAATTGGAACATGGAATGTACGTAGTATGAATCTAGGAAAATTAGAAATTGTTAAAAGAGAAATGGCGCGCATAAACATTTACATTCTAGACATCAGTGAGCTAAAATGGACTGGCATAGGCCATTTTGAGTCAGATAATCATATGGTCTACTATGCTGGGAATGATAAACTAAAGAGAAATGGGGTTGCTTTCATCATCAAAAAAGACATTTCAAGATCTGTCATGAAATACAATGTTGTCAGTGATAGAATAACATGCATACGCCCACAAGGAAGGCCAGTTAATATGACTATTATTCAAATTTATGCACCCACCACTAAGGCCACAAATGAAGAAAGGGAAGACTTCTGTCAGCTTCTGCAACCTGAAATAAATCAAACATGCAATCAAGACATACTGATAATCACTGGTGACTGGAATGCAAAGGTTGGAAACAAAGAAGAAGGCTCAGTAGTTGGAAAATATGGTCTTGGTGACAGAAACGAAGCTGGAGATTGCATGATAGAATTTTGTCAGACCAATGACCTTTTCATTGCAAATACATGTTTTCAACATCATAAACGGAGACTATACACATGGACTTTACCAGATGGAACACACAGGAATCAAATTGACTACATATGTGAAAGAGACGATGGAAAAGCTCTATACAAAATGTCAAAATAAGACCAGGTGCTGACTGTGGATCAGACCATCAACTTCTCATATGCAAGTTCAAACTGAAGCTGAAGAAAATTAGAACAAGTATATGAGAGCCACAGTATGACCTTGAGTATATCCCACCTGAGTTCAGAGACCAC
Source organism: Pedetes capensis (assembly GCA_007922755.1). NCBI lineage: Eukaryota > Metazoa > Chordata > Mammalia > Rodentia > Pedetidae > Pedetes > Pedetes capensis. The sequence continues at coordinate 17,952 of VMDO01023422.1, read as the reverse complement.
CTCAAAAATGGGTTTAATGCATTAGACACAAATGATAGGAGACCAGAAGAGTTGTGGCAGGACATAAAAGATATCATTCAAGAAGGAAACAAAAAGTTCTTAAAAAGACAAGAAAAAAAGAAAAAAACAAATTACATGTCAAAAGAGACACTGGACCTTGCCCTCAAATGTAGAGCAGCTAAAGCAAAAGGAAGACATGATGAAGTTAAGGAACTAAACAGAAGATTTCAGAAGGCAGCTCGAGAAGACAAAAACAAATATTATAATGACATGTGCAAGGAACTGGAGGCAGAAAACCAAAAGGGAAGAACACGCTCTGTGTTTCCCAAGCTTAAGTAAGTGAAAAACAATTCAAGCCTCCAGTGGCAGTAGTGAAAGATTCTACAGAAAAAAATATTAAATGATGCAGGAAACATCAAAAGAAGATGCGAAGAATACACAGAGTCATTATACAAGAAAGAATTGTAGATGACCAATCATTCCAAGAGGTTGCATACGAAGGGGAACCAATGGTGTTGAAGGATGAAGTGGAAGCTGCCTTGAAAGAACTGGTGAAAAACAAGGCTCCAGGAATGGATGGGATACGAATAGAGATGTTTCAACAAACAAATGCAGCACTGGAGGTGTTAACATGTTTATGCCAACAGATTTGGAAAACAGCTACTCGGCCAACTGACTAGAAGAGATCCATATTTGTGCCTATTCCCAAAAAAGGGGATCCGACTTAATGTGCAAACTATCAGACAATATCATTAATATCACACACCAGCAAAATTCTACTAAAGGGCATTCAGAAGTGACTGCAGCAGTATATAGACAGGGAATTACTGGAAAATCAAGTGGGATTCAGAAGAGTGCGGGGAACCAGGGACATCATTGCTGATGTCAAGTGGATAGTAGCTGAAAGCAGAGAATATCAGAAAGATGTCCATCTATGTTTTATTGACTATGCAAAAGCATTTGATTGTGTGGATCATAACAAATTATGGATAACACTTCGGAAAATGGAAATACCAGAACACCTAATTGTGTTCATGAGAAATCTGTACATGAACCAGGAGGCAGTTGTTCGAATAGAACTAGGAAACACTGAGTGGTTTAAAGGTGAGAAAGGTGTGCGTCAGGGCTGTATACTTTCACCCTATCTCTTCAATTTATATGCTGAGCAAATAATCCGAGAAGCTGGACTTTATGAGGAAGAACATGGCATCAAGATTGAAGTAAGACTCATTAATAACCTGCGTTATGCAGATGACACAACTCTGCTTGCTGAATGTGAAGAGGATTTAAAACACTTACTGATGAAGATCAAAGATCATAGCCTTCAATATGGGTTACGACTAAACATCAACAAAACAAAAATCCTTACGACTGGGTCAGCACGCAATTTCACAATAAATGGAGAAAAGATTGACGTTGTCCAAGATTTTGCTTTGCTTGGCTCTATAATCAATGCCCGGGGAAGCAGCAGTCAAGAAATCAAAAGACACATTGCTCTGGGAAAAGCTGTGGCAAAAGATCTCTTTAGAGTATTGAAAAGCAAAGATGTCACATTGAAGACGAAGGTGCGTCTGACTCATGCCATGGTATTTTCAGTGGCACCATATGGTTGTGAAAGCTGGGCATTGAACAAGAGAGACACAAAAAGAATTGATGCTTTTGAATTGTGGTGCGGGAGACATCTATTGAATATACCATGGACTGCCAAAAGAACCAACAAATCCCTCCTAGAAGAAGTGCAACCAGAGTGCTCCTTGGAAGCAAGAACGGCCAGACTGTGTCTTACCTATTTCGGACATGTAGTCAGGGGAGATCAATCCCTGGAGAAGGACATCATGTTTGGGAGAGTGGTTGTTGTTGTTGTTGTTAGGTGCCGTCGAGTCGGTATCCGACCCATAGCGACCCTCATAGGGTTTTCAATGGCTGACTGTTTCGGGATTGCCTTGGGAGTGGATTGCCATGTCCTTCTCCCATTTTTGCGGTGCTGGGAATTGAACTCGGGACCTCAGAGACTGCAGCGCAGCGCTCTACCAACTGAGCTAAATCCCAGCCCGGGAGAGTGGTAGGTCAATGCAGAAGAGGAAAACCCTCCACCAGGTGGATTGACACAGTGTCTGCAACAATGGGCTTAAACATAAATAAGATCATTTGCCTGGCACAGAATTGGCAAGTGTTTCGATCTGCTGTACATAGGGTTGCTATGAGTTGGACTCGACTCAACAGCACCTAACAACAACAACAACGTGTGTGTGTGTATGTGTGTGTGTGTGTGTGTGTGTATATTTATCTAGATTTTGCCTTTGAGAGCAAAACTTAATATTTCTCTTTCTCCCACTGCCCCTTCTTACTGCCCTCTCTCCCCTTTTAGTCTCTTTTATCCCCCTACATAGTCCTTCTACTTTCATGACATGTGTATTAAAATATTGAATATATATTTAAATGTAGCATCCACATATCACGGAAAATATGATTTTTGTCTTTCTGGGTCTGGCTAAATTACTTTAAAATGATGGTCTCTAGTTATGTTCATTTTCCTGCAAATGCCATAATTTCATCCTTCTTTATGGCTGAATAAAACTCCATTGAGTATAAATGTCACATTTTCATTATTCATTCGTCTGTTGATGGAAAACTAGGTTGTTTCCATATGTTGGTTACTGTGAATAGTGCTACAATAAACACGGTGAGCAGGTATTTCTATGGTATATTGCTTATATTCCTTTGGATATATACTCAGGACTGTTATATGGGTCATATGGTAGTTCTATTTTTAGTTTCCTGAGCAACCTCTATACTGATTTCCATAATGATCGTACTAGTTTACAGTCCCACCAGTAGTGCATAAGGGTCTCTTTTTCCCAAAATCCTCACCAGTATTTGTTGTAGTTTTCTTAATACAAGTCATTCTGAAGGGGTGAGATGGTATCCCAATGTAATTTTGATTTGCATTTTCCTCATGGTAAAGGATATTGGATATTTTTCATATGAATCTTGGCCATTTGTATTTCTCCTTTTGAGACCTGTCTGTTCAATTCTTTTCCCCTTCCTTGATTGGATAATTGTTGTTTTGATGTTTAATTTTTTGAGTTCTTTAACTACTGTAGCTATCAACCCCCTGTCTGATGTATAGCTACTAAAGGTTTTCTCTCAAATGGGTGAGTTTTGATAGGGAAAGAAAAACCAAATATGTCTCATGGTGACAATGCCTCAGGAAGAGTAAGGGGTAAGGATAGGTTCTGGGAACAAAGTTATTGAGAATGACAAAGGGATGCTGCCAAAAGAGAGAAGACAAGCAGAGAAAAAGGCCATTCCTGATTAGCATAGTTTGTCATTTTTAGGATGGCTGATTAAACAGCTGGAATTTTATAATGTGTAGTTTTAGCTTGAGACAGGGAAGGTGGTTGAAAAGACTGATGAATCCCAACTTTGTTCTAGACTATTTGAGAAATCAGCATCAGTTAGCAAGTGCCACTCAATATTTGGTCTGTTTGATGCCAAATGACACCAAGGCCTCTCTCTTCATTCACAGTCTATGTGACCGAAATTCACTTACTCCAAGTGCAACATGAAAACAGATTAAAAAGATGCCCCTTTCAGAATTCAAAGTAATTGAAATATCTTCAATGGAATCTTTAGTGCTGAGATGGTTGAACAAACAAGGTTAAAACATACTGAAGTATACGTGCTTGAGAATTTAATATTTATGATAGATGATAGTGTGCCATGTATAGTCATACAATCTAAGTTGCAATTTGGACAATCACAGTAGTTCCTGGAGTTTTCATTTTTACACTGGGACTTGATTCAATTCAATCCATAAAGAAGAGATTTCAAGATGTATATAAGTACAAATCATTTGTGCTGATGCACGGGGATCAAGGAAATGAAGCAAAAGCATGCTTAGAAAATTGAGACAGAGAAATAAGAGATGCTGACAGTGACTGAGATAAGCAGAGATTGACTAGACTGGAATATTTGTATTTTAGCTTCTGTAATGTAGAAGATTATGTAACAAAGTGCTGGACTTCATCTAGGTGCTTAGAAACCATTTGAAATAACATCTTTGTAAGTAAAATATGAAATGACACAGAAGGCCACTGAACTATTCCCTAAAAGGAGGAACACTGAGATAATGCAACTCTGAGCACTATGAGACTGTTTTCAAGAGTTTCATCCAAGGATGCTCATAGAATTAAGTCCCTTAGTCCATAGCAGTAGGACACCTTCAAGACCTAGTCACTTCTCTGAGGGGTTTCAACTACTTGCTTGACTTTGTGTAGATTAAAAAGAACCAGATCATTTCACACTTTACACAGGTAGTTATGCTGTTGAGAAGAGTCTTTGTATCATGCTTGCAAGTGGCTCTGAACCAAAACTTACCTGTACATTTGGTTTTACTCTTTGCTAGAGAACACACAAATCATTAGCACATCATCAGCTTTGTGAAAAAAACACTTTTATGATGGTCATGAGCTTATGGGTGCCTGAGAGAATGCCCGCTGAGAACGGTACAAATAATTCTGATACAGAAAGCAAAAGGAGACATAGCATGTTTTCCAGGAGAAAAATCTTCCTTTTTTAATAAAAATTTAATGTTGGAGGGAGAAAAGGCACTCAGCAGTTGGCATTCCCCTTAACAGGAACTGACACCTCCTTTGGTCAAGTCCCAGAACATCCAGTTTTATAGAATAAGCAATGCTACTCATGAGTCGATCAAAAATGTTGCAACCATAACATGTAGGTTCCTTAAAGCTTCTTGAATGACAAAATGTTTATGGGACTGAGTGGGGAAGCTAAGAAACTGCTTTACTAATTCTCCAGTGACTTCTTCTACACTTGGAACATAAAATGTTCTGTAAACCAATCACTGTCTTTTGCAATTATTCAAAGGGTCATCAGCTGGGTAGTAATCACTGCAAATGGTCACTGGAAGTAAATGGGAATGTTGGGGGGATTCATGTCTATTAGCTACCTAGGATGGACTATTTGTTACTAACAGAAGACTGGTAGAAAAGCCTAGGATTATCCTGATGTTTCACTGTAACTGCCACAAGCATCTGGAACACTATACTGAGATGACACTACTTCTGGGTACAGCAAGCAACCCAATCGTTTAAAAAAAATCATTTCAAATGTCTTTCTGCAAGCTAATAAATTTTACAGTAGTTTCAACCCTTTTTCATTGCAACAAAGAAAAGCTTAGTTGCAAACAAATTAAAAGTAAATTGACTGCCTTAGGGGAATCTATTCAAAATATCACTTTTCCTTGTTAGAAACCTTTTCCTAAAACAGTGAGAAACAGAGAGAGAGAGAGAGAGAGAGAGAGAGAGAGAGATCCATGACTGAGAGCAAGCTAGTGCAAAATCTTAGGTGGGAGAGTGAAATGCATGAGGGAAATAACGAATGTGAATGGCCCAGAAGGCAGTATATGAAAACGATAAGCTATAGCAACAGAGGGAGAGGGACAGACAAACCAAACCCATTAAATTCTTGTTTGCAAAAACAGGTAGAAATCAACTCAAAAATAAAATGCAAATGTGTCACTGGGGTACAGGCCTAACATTTGTGCTGGAATTTATGAATAATAACTATGAATAATGAATACTAAAATTGGAATTGAACGCCACCTTCTATGTTTACTTGTCATTATCCATCTTTCATGGACAATGCTCATTTTTATTCTTTTGCTCTTTTCCACAAATTACACAGGATTATTCTTTTTTGATTGTCCATTTAATCATTCAAGTAGGGAAAAGCTGTATTTTATCAGGGTGTTATCTCAAAAGCAATTATACGCATTCAGGAGAGAGGCCAATTAATCCATTCTTTGAAGAAGGCTGATAACTTGAAGGCACGCTGTATTTGTCCTGTGCTCTTATTAGGAAGAAAAAGTCTTTCACACCTTTAATACGTGGTTGTTCCAGTGCCACCTGGCCTTCAGCTTGCCCAACTCCCATTTGATAAAAAGAATGGCTATTCCATTTGAAGCATCAGGAAAATATCAGAATTTATTTGTGTCACAGCTGTGAGGGCTTTTCCTGAGTTGAACCAAACCTTTGCCTATAGGAATAGCAAAATGCTCATCGGTTGAGATGACCTGAGTTAAAATACTCTGACACAGCTCTAGAAAAATCTATGTCAGAACTGATGCATAGTAAACCTGCATCATAGCCACCAAATATCCATTTCTCCCTCTCTCTCTCTCTCTCTCTCTCTCTCTCTCTCTCTCTCACACACACACACACACACACACACACACATTTTCACCACTAGTCCTCATCATCCTTAACACTCATTTCTATTTACAAATTAAAACAGAACAAATCAAAACATTACTGAAAACCAAGCCGATAAATTAAACACTTTGGCCATCTGTAGATCATGTATCGTTACATCCTTGGAATAATAGTTTTTTCTAAAACATTGAATTTTCTGAACTCCAATTCCACTGCATTTTACCTCTTGTTGGTTAAAATGCCAATCTTTCATGACTGGGTCGGTGAAACATAAGGCTAATGAACAAACATCATGCTGTGGCCAGAGAAGCCCTGATGAATCTAGTTCTGTGCACAGAAAACAAGACAGAACTTAGAACAGAGAATCTGAAACGTCAGTCAAGCCTGGATGATTTCCATTCTCTAGGACTCCAATCTGGCAGCTACAAGTCAAAATGTGAAGACTTCTTTAATATAAGATACTGGACCCTAGCATTAAAATATTCTAAGAGTAAATTAAAATTATTAATTAAAGAAAAAGCCTCCTTTGGCCCAAGAGCTTTCTTATCCCCATAATTCCACTTAGAAATCTTTTTTTATTTGCTTCTATCAGTTGGAGAACAGCAAATAATCTAGCTCATTATTAAAACTGCGGATAAAATAATCAGCTTTTGCAAAATGTAAATGATGCCTAGCTTAAGAGGTAAGAATCATCATTTCCTCATATATTAAGACATGGTACAAGTCCTTTATCTATCCTAATGGCCCTGGATCAGCGAGTGGGGGTGGAGTGGGGAACATTGGAAAGAGAGTGGGGCAGATGTAAAACCTCCTGCAGGTGTTCAAAGGGCTCCCTGCTGTTAATCACACACACACACACACACACACACACACACACACACACACACTACACAGAACTGTAATGCTGGCATAGCCTCCTGGAGAAGATGATTGTAGGACACTAACAAACAAGGACATTGACAAATGGTTTTCTTCTCCAGGAGAATCTTTGTCCCCCTTCTTCTAGCATTTATGCAAACTGAAAAGTTTATATTTTTAACACCATCTTGTCCATTCCAATATAGGAGATCAGTGGTATTTCAACAAAGAAACCACTCATGAGTAATGATTTTACAGAGACAAGAGTCGGGAAATGAACTGTTTGAAATGAGTCTAATTCCTTGTGTGATGGCTAATAAAAAGAAACATCTGAACACAGTGCTTGAGAAGCATTTTTGTACTACTCAACAGACTGAAAATAATAGCCTTTTTTCTCGCCTGCATTACCATTAATAACAGCCTTCCCTTTGGTCATGTGTGTGTAGAGAGGGAGTAAAGTTTGATAGAAGAGCTGGCCTTTCGTCTGTACCACCCAACTGGACACAGATTGTCCAGATAACTTCTTTAATTTTAAAAAGTAAAACTAATCATACTCTCTAAATGTTTCAGCAATTACTTGGGAATGATGAGGAAATCAGAAAAATTTTAACACAGCTTTCAGGAACGTTGTCTAGAAAGCAAAAGGGGATGCTCCCATCTCACCTTTGTTTAAAGAAGCTTTTGAACTCTCCCCAGAGGAAATCTTCCAAGTGCCCTGCTTACTTTCTCCTGACTATACCCCACACATTGTCAGGGGCAGAAGAATAGCAGAATGGTTATGCACTAGATGGAGCAAGGCACAAACTGCATGTTGTCAGCTCTCCCCAGGTATTTAAGATGGAATTGCCGTTACAGAATTTCAACATATTCACAGACATTGCATTAAAGGAAGCTTCCTCTGTTCAATGAACCTTTTATTCCAACCTATAAGTAATAAGTGTATTCATGAATTAATTTCCATTCCTCTTCTCATCTCATTTCCCTTGTCTTCATTCCATAGTGTTCAGCTCATCTCTGCCATGACCAAAATATCCTCTCATCTTACTGTTCTATACAGACCTTGTCTCTCTTCCTTTAGCTTTGTGGCCTTTTTACTTAGAAACTTATAGCTCCAAGGAAACTACAGGGAGACAACCAGAGACAATAGTAATGGTGGCGTCTCTGCCAGGAAATCTACTGACATGGAAAAGGCCTGTTCTCTGAAGGCATTTCCTCCCTCCAAAATAACCTTCAGAGTAAGCCTGACTGTTCTGTGGGGCCCCTCCTATTATTAGAAACAGCTGTGTCTGGAATGTCCATAGCAGGATATGTTACTAGCACCCCTTACAAGAAAAAACTGGAAAAAAGGAATATTAACTGTAGCCCACATTTCCCTATCAGGAGAGTGAATGGTTAATGTTTAATGTAAAATAAAAAATTTGAAAACTTACAATTCCCTTAAATTCTAAAAAGCTGCCACGAGAATATATTTTGAAATATATCTGCCAAAAGAAAAAGAAAAAAACCCAGCAGGGTATTCAGTAAATCACTCAACTATTTGCTAGTTGGAAACTTCAGCCTAATGTAACACTGATCCTCTCTTGTCCTTCACATCAAGATCATTGGGCCATCGGGCATAGCCTAGAGAAGTAAGCTTAATCTTGGTGAATTGGAATCTCTAATGTCAGATACAGTCAGTCTGACTAATGGGAATCACAGCCTGCCAAAATCTACAGCCTCTCTGTCTGCTCCACCCATCAAATATGCTTAGAAGTCCCATGGCACAAGCCCAGCAGTCTGCAGATCCCAATCAACTCTCAATAGCTTAAATGTAAGTGACTGTAGATGAAGTACAAGCCAAATGTGTTTCCTTTTCAGTTGCAGGAATTCCAATGCTATTATGGCACCCATAATACTCTCACCTAATGATTCAGGCAGGCATCCACGAGCAGAGTGTTACAGGATGCTCTGCACATGCTACAATTACAGCATTCAGTACAGCACTAATAGTCATCCCACTCAGAAGTTCCAGGGACACCACATGGGCAATATTGAGAGAGCTTCCCCAACCCCAGCTGAATATGATGGAAGATAGGGGGATGCCTATATGCCAGGCTGGTACTCTGGAGGCATGTTTCTGCTTCGTTAGACTCCCACAGCTAGTGAACAAAGGAATGCATGGGTAAACATCATAGTATGGAACTCTCTTGTGAATGTCTTATCTCCCTAACATTTCAATATTGCATCAACAGAAATTTATTGAATTTTCTTCACTTTTCTATTTTTGAACATTTTTAATATGATTCAAACTCAGTGCTCTATCAACCTGGCTTTTCGTCTCAATCCAGAGCTTCTCATCTTATAAAAAAAATATTGTTTCAGAGACATTGCTTTGAAGTTAGCTGATCAGGAAAAATGAGTGTTTTCAATAAACAGTTGTATCACAAATGAATATCACTGACAGGATTATTCCTAAATGCAATAGCACTTCAGTGCACCAAAAAGGTAATGCTTTGTTTTCTTCTTTGATCATATCCATGTTCTGACATTCACATCCAATGGAAAGCCAACTGTGTTAAGTATCAATTGGTCTCCCCTAGGTATAAACTGGGCTGGGATTTAGCTCAGTGGGTAGAGTGCTGCGCTGCAGTCTCTGAGGCCCTGAGTTCAATTCCCAGCACCGCAAAAATGGGAGAAGGACCTGGCAATCCACTCCCAAGGAAATGCCGAAGCACTCAGCCACTGAAAACCGTAGGAGGGTCTCTGTGAGTTGGATACCGACTCAATGGCACCTAACAACAACAACAACAGCTATAAACTAACAACTATAAGTATAAACTGGATAATTTGAGGTATCAAACAAAACCTGCTATCTCATCAAAAATCTTATGGAGCTTAGGAATATGCATGCTTATGCACCTCTTCATAAGAAACAGAACAATCACCAGACTACTGAACTGAGCATAACCAATTTTGTACATAGTTCTGGGTAGGAGTAGTTCAGTGGAATTGGGTGATCCATGATATTTGTATTTACTATGGAGAAATAGCATTTGCTTCCATAATAATAGTGCTCATAGTTGGACATGGAGGCACACGCCTATTATCTCAGCCCTCCAGAGGCTGAAACAGGAGGATCTCAAGTGTCAGACTAGCCTGAGCTACATAGAAAGTTCAAAGCCAGTCTGGGCTACATAGTGAGACCCTGTCTGAAAAAAAAACAAAGACTGGTGATGTAGCTCAGTGGTAGAGTGTTTGTCTAGCATGCCCAAGGCCCTGGGTGCAATTCCCAGCACTTGAAAAACATAATGCTCATATATTAGAAATGTTTAGCATTATTTGTTGTTAGGTGCATTATTTAGCTACTTATTAATTAAACAAATCTCAAGAAGAAAGTTGAGATATCAAGCAGAACAATTTTCTCCAGTCAACACAATATTATTCTACCCTTGCCTCCAGAAACCACAGGGAGAATCAAATGGAATATAAATTCAGTTACAATTTTAATACATATTTTTGCATTTTTTCTTGTCACATTTAGTATTATAGGCTTTCTTATTTAGTCTATTGTCTTCCGTTCTTTGTTTCCTACCCCCATAACTGGAGATGTGTCTTTAGATTTTCCTAACCCTTGCCTATTTCTTATCCCCTACTGATAAGAAGCTATAAAACAGTATAATTAACTCCAGATGCCCCATCTTCACTTCTGACTCAAGAAGCTGAGCAAGCTGACCCTGCAGGGTGTGGACTGAAGTGGGTGGAAGAATGTCTGGCTTCATCCCAGCCATGGTGTGCCTCTCCCAAATTGCAATCCTCCCCCACTAGACAATACCTAAGTTTTGTAATCATGTTTACACAGCTGGAACTGTGTAGACCCTAAAAATCATGCAAAGAAGATGAAGACTGCTCCCTGCTCCATTCTAAATTTAATCTTACTTATTGAAAGAAGAGTAAATGAATGTATTAAACTCCTAGTGTTACGGTAAGGGATCCTGGGGAAAAGAGTGAATATTTTCCTTCTGAACAGAATGTTCATTACCATGATTCCAGTATCCTACAGATATGAGGCTTTCTGTCTGCTGGTGAATAAGCAGCAGCCAATAAAAGCCTAGTCCAAAAGGAAAGGCAGTCCCAATACTACCATCCATTTCAGAAAACAATTCATTGTATCAATATTTTAAAAATGACTTATAGTAAAGATATTGGCACTACCTGAGTGAGGCATGGTTTCTGGCCAGTCTGACCCTTGAGAGTGTAGGTGAGTCTGCTCTTCCCTTGGCCGAACCCTTACCTTGTGTCTGTCAAATACCTGTTCACCAACACCAAGGACAATACTCCTCGCAGCCCTATCACCTCGTAAAGAAAGGGAAAGACAGGCGGGTATGGTGGCTCACATCTGTAATCCCAGCAATTTTGAGGCAGAGGCAGAAGGATCACAAGTTCAAAGCCAGAGGCAGCCTGCATGACTTAGTAAGACCCTGTGGAGACCCTGTCTCAGGATAAAAGAGTGAAAAATGGGCTGAGGTGCAAGTCTGTGATAGAGCACTCGCACAGCATTTGTGAGACCATGGATTAGAACCTCAAAAACTACAAAAAAAGGAAAAAGACAGGCTTTAAGCTTGGTCCTAGGTATCTCAAAATCATCCCAACTGAGAACCTAAGGCTACAAGGACTGGGGAAGAAAATCCCTGCTAACTTTTGGGGCACAGAAAAGCAAAGTCAGGTTTTTTGCTGGAGCATGGTGTCCAAGGCAAGTTTTGCTCAAGAAAGGATGAGGCATAAGTCATATTTACTGGAGCCATATTTACTGGAGTCATATTTACTGGAGCCATATTTACTGGAGTCATATTTACTGGATCAAGACTTAATCTGCTTCTTCCCTCCTGTACACCTCAAGCCATCACCTCTCAATGAACCGTACATGTACAAAGGGCATCGTCGCTCTTCCAAAGACAGTATAGCAAAGGGTCTAAGACTGTAGGCTCCAGAAGACACTGCCTCTGAACCTCAGCAGTAAGACTTAATTGCTCAGTCCTATGGAAGTTACTTGGGCTGGGGTTTAGTTCAGTCAGTAGAGTGCTACTCTTTGCTCTCTGATGCCCTGGGTTTTGATGACTAGAACTGCAAAAATGGGAGAAGGACATGGCAATCCACTCCTAGATCAATCCCAAAACAATCAACCATTGAAAACCCTATGAATAGCAGAGAAGCACGACAATAGTGCCAGTCATGGCCCAGTGTTGAAGAGTGTTTTGTTCAATGATGTCTAACAACAACAACCTGGAAGTTACATAACATATTCTCTGTGTCTTTTTTTGCATATATGACACAGCACCAATATCACTGACCTGATGGGATTGTTGGGACACTTAAAAGAGAAAATTCCTGTAAACTCAGCTAAAAAGTGCCTAGAACAAGGAAAGAATTTAATACACATTAGGTATTTTTTGGGGGGTTAGTAATCAGGGGTTGAACTCAGGGCCTCAAACATGCTAGGCAAGTGCTTTACCACTAAGCTGCATCTCAATCCCCTTTTTCATTTTTTTATTTTGAGACAGGATCTCAAGTTGTGCAAGCTGCCTCTGGTCTCAAATTCAAGATCCTCCTGCCTTAGCCTCCCGAGTCCCTAGGATTACAGGTATGAGCAATGACACTTGGCTTTACGTTAGGTATTCTTCTCCATCAGGCAGTTGTAACATTTGGGATAGATGGAGTCCAGGCTGGCCAACCATGTAGCCAACTACTAGTGGGATATGAAGGAAAAGATGCTAGGAAAGACCTCATCTTGCCAGGCATGGCAGCACATGCCTGTAATCTGAGCAATTGGGGATGCTGAGGCAGAATGATCAGCAAGTTTGAGGATAGTGGCAGCCTGTGCAATTTAGTGAGACCCTGTCTCAAAATAAAAAATAAAGAGGTGTTCGGGGTTCAGCTCAGTGTTAGAGCACTTGCCTAGCATGTATGAAACCCTGGGCTCAATCCCCCCAGTACTGAAAAAAGGGAAAAAAATACCTCATCTTAAAGACATCACCCTATCAGGTAGCACTGGTGACACAAATGGGGTGACACAAATCCCATCACTAGTATTCTTTTGGATTATCATTATATTAAGATCCAAATGCTATCTGAAAAGTGAGAATAGGCCGAGCAAAGTGGTGCACACCTATAATCCCAACAACTTGGGAGGCAGAGGCAGGAGGATCACAAGTTCCAGACCAGAGGCTGTCTGCATAATTTAGTGGGACCCTGTCTCAAAAAGTAAAATAATGGGCTGGGGATGCAGCTCAGTGGTACAGCACTTGCAAAGCATGCAAGCTCGAGGCCCTGGGTACCAAAAAAAAAAAAAAAAACAGTAACGGAAAAAAAAAAAAAGAAAGAGAAAAGAAGAAAGAAAAGAAAGAGAAAAGGGAGAATAGTTTATTTAACAGGTCTCTTGAAATAATTAGGACCTTGGAGAAACAAACCATGGAACATGTAAGTTTTTATGCGGGATATAGGAAAGAAGCAATGAAAGGCTGGAAATGCCAGGCCCTGAGTAGAATGGCTAGTGGTGAGGGAAGCTAAGAAAACCCAAATCAGCACAAGATGACTGGGCTCCTAAGTGGAGGGGAAGGTGCAGGCAGATAGATTTAATAGCACTGTACACACAATTGTGCCAAGAGTTGGCCCTTGCATACGCCTTTTGAGAATGTGAGAAATGCTCTTTCACTCTGTGCTTTCTTTGTTTCATAGGCACGGACCTAATGCTGACTCTCTGTCGCAGATCTCATCAAGTAAGGGGGGAAAAACACACTAGCAGAATGCATTCAAATTTAAAAAGTAGACCTCAGACAAGAAGCCTAATATGCTAAGTATGCAGAAATAAATTGAATGAGGCTCTTGGGTTGGGGAATCAAAAAGAGGCTGCACCACACACATTTGGAAAGGCAGTACTAAACCAATAGCATAGAATGCCTTTGGTTGATTAACAAGGAGCATAATGTGATAGGGAAGGTGCAGTGGAGTGGAGAATCTACCTTGATACTGTAAATGTAAGGGGAAAGTATGGCAAGAGGAAATCCTAACTATTAGCAATGGAAATGGAATCAAAAAATTACAGGTGAGAGGGGTAAATTTAAAGCACCTAGAGAAAACCAGCAATCACTTACTTAAATACAGTTACATAAAACTAAAATAGAGAGATGAATAGGCAAGAGGGCCTTGTAGAAATCAAAGTGGAGAACACATGACAAATGAGAGCTATTTAGTTCAGGGGCAAAATATATTAAGGCTTCTTCTCTCTCTATTTCTCCACCAAAACCACATGGGGATACCAGGCTAGATGCTCTTCACAGATCAGCATCTCAAAAGGCTGAACAATGGAGTCACTAGAGATAATAAAGCAAATAAGGCTCTGAAAGATTGATAAACCCCACATTCATATGGGCCATAGGATTTGATAGTTCTACCACACAGGAAATGGGCTAGTAGTCCTAAACTAATGGCCAGTTAAGGAATCAAAAGAAAGAGCTAATCATTCCATTTTGGAAAAGGCAGAGGCAGCTGCCAAAGCATCAGAGGGGAAACAGCTGTGTTCTTCACTTAGGGAAAAGACCTAATTAAGTTGAAAATTGCAAACTATTCAGAAATGGATGATTCAGTAAGGGAAAAGGAAGATGAGAACGTGAACTGGGTGTACAAGAAAAAGAGAACCGTTTCCACACTTGAAAGCAGAGTTAAGCTAAGCATATACAAATAAAAGCCAAAGAGGAGAAAGAAGCCCAGAATGTTTAACACAAGCTAGCTTCACCAATTTTTCATCCCCATTTCCTCTGACATGAGAGGAGTTTAACAACCCAAAGCCTTGTAACCAAGAGTCAGATTTCCCACCCTGCCTTACTCTTTAGAAATATAGAGGAAAATTCAGCCAAAATACCTTCTACTTCCCCAATAATCTTTTCATAGTAAGTGAACAATTGTGAGGTGCCGTTGAGTCATGTCTGACTCATGGTGACCCTCATAGGGTTTTCAATGGCAACTGTTTCAGCATTGCCTTGGTAGTGGGTGGCCATGTCCTTCTCCCATTCTTGTGGTGCTGGTAATCAAACTCGGGACCTCAGAGACTACAGAATAGCACTCTACCAACTGAGCTAAATCCCAGCGCCAAATGAACAATAGTAGTATGATATTAGCAACACTGTGCCCCGATAAATCAATCCAGTCCAATCTCTATAATACAGATGAAAAAACTGGGGTCCAAAGACAGGAAGTAAGGCACCTGAGAAGGCATATGGAGTTACTGGCAGATCCAGGACTTCAATCCAGATGCTTTATTAGGGCTTTCCCCCCACCTATACAACAAACACCACAATTTTTAAAAAGACAATAAGAAACAGCTTAATAACTATTGAGAAATCATAGGTGATCACAGTATATTTTAACAATATGGAAAACATTTTTGGATCTTCACTGAGAAATTTGTTGTTGTTAAGTGCCATCAAGTTGGATCTGACTCATAGAGCCCCTATGTGTAACAGAACGAAACACTACCCCATACTGAGCCATGCACATAATCTTTTTTTGTGCTTGAGCCCATTGTTATGGCCACTGTGTTTCTTCACATTTTGAGTGGTGCAATATCCGCAAATGGAGGTCCCAGGGGCCTTCCTCCATTCTCATCATTAAGGTCAACCCTTTGAGGAGGCAACTCTTCCCCAGTCGTTTCTTGAATGCCTTCCAACCTAGAGGGGCTCATTTCCAGCACCATATTGACAGTGCTTCTCTGCTATTCATAGGGTTTTCAATGGCAAGTTGTTTTGGGAGTGGGCTGCTGGGTCCTTCTCCCTAGTCTGTCTTAGTCTGGAAGCTCAGCTGGAACCTGTCCACAATGCGTGGTCTGGCTGGTATCTGAGATACTGGTGGCATAGCTTTCAGCATCACAGCAACACACAAGCCCCCACAGAATGACGAGCTGACAGACACAAGAGGGATTGAGAAATTGCTATCTACAAAATGCCCGTACAAATGGTTGTTGTTGTTGTTAGGTGCCATAGAGTTGGTATCTGACTCATAGCAACCCTCATAGGGTTTTCAATGGCTGACTGTTTCGGGATTGCCTTGGGGGTGGATTGCCAGGTCCTTCTCCCATTTTTGCGGTGCTGGGAATTGAAGTCAGGACCTCAGAGACTGCAGCGCAGTGCTCTACCAACTGAGCTAAATCCCAGCCCGCCCATACAAATAGTACCACAATAAAAAAAGGCCAGGCACAGTGGCTCACACCTATAATCCCAACACTTGGCAGGCTGAGCTTGGAGGATTGTGAGTTCAAGATCAACCTGGGCTACATAGAGCCTTTGCGATGAAAGCAAGAATAAAACCAATCTGGAAGGGCTGGGTCTCTTCTAATGTAATCTAATGTAATCTAATAAACCATAAAGAATTGAACTATCTGGTAAAACATTTGACATATAATGAAAACATCCAATCCTAAAGAGTCCAGGTTAAAAGAAATGCTAAGAGGAACAGAGGCTAAAGACGTGAATTTCATCAGGCACTTAAAAAAAAAAAAACATTTTAAACTCAAATATGATGAAGAAACCAGCAAGGTTAGAGGGATGGAAACCAAGAAGACTTAGGCTGTGATTCAACTGGAATGTGTGGTTAATGGAACTTCCAGTGACCAGGGCTTCAAACCCATGGAAAATTAGGTTCAGGTTTGGGTATGGGTTCAATATGTTAAGATTTAAAGGGTTCAGGTTCAGTTCTGGCTCGAGTTTAAATTCTATGTGTATATAGCAGAGTTTCAACCAAATCAAAACCTGGACCCTGAACCCATTCCAATTCAAGCATTTTTTAAAATTTTTCTGAACCCAAACATGAACCCAAACCCACTGAGAAAAATGGGTTTGGGTTGAGATTTTAATGTGTGTGTGGTTTTTTTTTTTTTTTTTTGGTATAATTAGTTATTTAAAAAATGAATCAAATGAAAGAAAATTATTCATCTATCTACACATGAGATTAAAATTTTAAATCCAAACTCAAACTGGACTTGAACTGTATAAATTTTAACATATTGAAACCATACCCAAACCTGAACCCAATTTTCACAGATTTGAAGCCTAGTCAGTGAAAGATAACACAGCAAGACAATTCAGAGTAAAATGTAAGAAAGTGAAAGGTCAGTATCTATATGGGTGCCAATGCTGTAGATATACTTGGTATTATTAAACCTGCCTCTTAGGCTAGTTAGGCACACCAGTTATATCCATCTATTTCACAGTAATGCTCTGATTCTCTGATTTTTCCATATTCACTGCTATGTTCTGCTACAAGTTTCCTAAGCAATATCTCTTCCAAACTGGAGGAGGTAGCCCTTTCATAGCAACAATGAAAACTGCCTGCCAGTCCAGTAGCCTCTGAGATTTCAAACAGAAAGACAATACTTTGGAGTCACATAATACATAGAGGAAACACAACTCTTCTCGTCCATGTCCTGTCTTAGAGTAAATCATTTTACCTTTGGCATGGGTAGAATGGGGTGGATGAGAACTGCCCTGGGGAGCAAATATTGGTGGATGGCATCAATTGTTTGGTTATTCAAAGAAATGAATTTAAATTAATCAACACTTGTTTACTGAGGTTCTTCTCTATTCATAGTAGTATGCTATAAGCTGTGTGTGAAGAGGGAAAAATTAATAAAGAAAACTTTACTACAAGGCAGTGGTTGCAAAAACAGCTTGGTACTGGCACAAAAATAGGCCCGAAGACATCTGGAGCAGAATAGAAGACCCAGATATACCTCAACACACCTATAGCCACCTTATTTTTGACAAAGGAGCAAAGCAAGTAAACTGGAAAAAGGACAGCCTCTTCAACAAATGGTGCTGGGAAACATGGTCAT
>VMDO01023421.1:0-31649 GCA_007922755.1 Pedetes capensis | reverse complement strand
TTTCTTTCTTGTCCTGCTTCTATAGTCAGCATACATTCTACTTACAATGAGGAGAAACATGTCTTAAAAGTACACTAACACTGGGTTATGAGTGTCCACTAGGAAGTGGTTGTTATATAGAAGGAAAAAACCATTTACCTTCACGAGGATTAACTTAGCTCAAGAGGGAGATATGTTTTAGATAGTTTAGATGAAGTTGACAGACAAAAAGAAGGCTTTGTTTGTTTCCTTTCCAAAGCCATTTCTTCGTGACATAGCTAAATTCACCATCACAGGAAATATTCAAGAGCTAGATTGCAACCAAAGAATTCAAAGAGACAGCCAGGTATCTTGGCACACACCTGTAATCCCAGCAGCTAGGTAGGCTGAGGCAGAAAGATCCTGAGTTTGAGGCCAGAGGCATCCTGTGCAATTTAGTGAGATCCTATCTCTCATAATAAAAAAAAAAGGGTTGGGGAAGCAGCTCAGTGGGGCTGCTTGCCTAGCATGTGCAAGGCTCTGGGTTCAAACACCAATATTGGGGTGGGAAGAGAGAAAAGAAAAAAAAAAGAACTGAAAGAAAGATATGCTCATATTGGGAAGAATGCAAAAATACTGGCTTTTCAGAAATCAGGTTTTGACACATGGCAGGAAAACCACTTCACATACTCCTCTCATCTGGACCCTGGAGAGCTTACTTGATTGACTACTTGCTTCAGAATCATGTCACGGTAGTCTGCTCCATTACGTTTGATGGCTGTCATAATCAGATCACACACACGGTAAACTGTGTCTGGCAGTTCATCAAGAAGGTGGAAGCAGCCTGGCAACATTGTATCTGTGAAGGTGTGGAGCTCATCTTGCTCCAGTGGGTCAGCATCCTGGAATTTTTCCAGACATTTAGCTTCTTCTTCCTCCTGTTTTTCCCGAGCTTTCCTTTCTTCTTCCTCCTTCCGGCAAGCAACTTCCTGGAGGCAGGGAAGGAAGAATAATATAGCATGTGGGAGAGATGAAGGAGGAATGATGAGAGACAGACTCTAAGAATGTATTTGCTTTACTATATGAATGTCCTCTACCTTCTCAAGCATTTGCCCTTTACATTAGGGCATGGCAATGAGCACGGCAGACATAAAGATTAAGGCAAGATAGGAAAAAGAGAAGGATGCCTCCAACATCCCAAAGCACTGACAATTATTTGCAACATCCCCCCCATATATTTATCAGTTTGTTGTGCTGTGGGAGCGTGTGTGTTGCTGTGGTGCTGAAAGATATGTCACCAGTATTTCAGATACCAGCAGGGCCACCCATAGTGCATAGGTTTCAGCTGAGCTTCCACACTAACACAGGCTAGGGAGAAGGACCCGGAAGCCCAATCCTGAAACAATTAGCCATTGAAAGCCCTATGAATAGTAGAGAAACACAATTAAAATAGTGCCAAAAATGAGACCGCCCCTCAGGCTGCTTTGAAGGTATTTAAGACACGACTAGGCAAGAGGTGTCTCCTTAAAGTAGCGTCAGCCTTAATGATGGGAATGGAGTAAAGCCTCTGGGACCTCCACCATTTGCTGATGTGGCATGACTCAAAATAAGAAGAAACATAGTGAATGCAACAATGGGCTCAAACATAAGGAAGATCATGTGCATGGCACAGTGTGGCATAGTGTTTTGTTCTGCTGTATTTAGGGTTGCTGCAAGTTTGATCCTACTTGACAGCACTTAACGACATACTATGTCCTATGAAATCATTTTTAGATGTTCTCGTAAATTTTCTGCTAGTGTGGTAAATTCAAGTAACTGATTACCCCTGAATACATGGTCTAATGGGTACTAGGGTACTACCAAATTCATGCTGGGTCCCTTATCTGAGGGCTGGGATTTAGCTCAGTGGGTAGAGCGCTGTGCTGCAGTCTCTGAGGTCCCCAGTTCAATTCCCAGCACCGCAAAAATGGGAGAAGGGCCTGGCAATCCACTCCCAAGGCAATCCCGAAACAGTCCGCCATTGAAAACCCTATGAGGGTTGCTATGAGTCAGATACCGACTTGACGGCACCTAACAACAACAACAACAACAACAACAACTCGTATCTGACAATGAAGATTAATGCTTCACGTGTTTCATCTAAAGCTTTGAATCAATGCAAGGTAGCTCAATGACGGATGGTCAGGTTGAGATAAATGTGTACACTCATGTCTTTCTTTTGACTTTAATCTCACCAATAACTTTGTAGTAGGAGCAACAGCGTGTTCTCAGAAATACTAAGATTAGTGGCTCAAGTCCTTTTGCAAGCTGTTACATAGTTACCTCAGGTGACTCTGCCCTTTGATCCATTGGAATATCCTGTCCCAGAGACATGGCAATTGCCCTCATCATCTGGTCCTCTTCAGACATGCTGAGATCCTACAGAATGACAGTGGAAAGTCCAATAATTATACACATCTAAAACACAGAAACCCAGAGGGAACCAAGTCACAAGAATCAACATATTTTGTGCCCAAGTTTTAGGGCTCCAAATGTTGCTCTCTCTGGTCAAACCCACCTAGGCTTACCTGGTCAGCATAGGAACAATGGGGGAAAGTGACAATGAAAATTAAATACAGAAAGGCACTTTCAATGTGACCACCTATTCTGTTTATCAAAAAAGCGTGTCTTTTCTATTGCTTTCTGACTATGTATTTTCCTGCAAAGTGTGAGAGTTTGCATAACAAGGGAATAGGAAGCTTCAAGCCTCTATATTCTAAAGCTCTGAGAGTTACCATTAAAAGAAAATATTGGCACAGGGCATGGATAAACATGAAAATGAGGAAACAGGTTATAGAATGAAAGACCACTGATAGAAGGACAAGGGAAAGAAGATTAGCAGCAGCCAAATCAATGCCCTGGAATACTACAGCTCCTGTCATAACTCACCCGAACAACTCCTCCCATGATTGGAGGAGGGTGGGTTAGAAGGTACTCTGTGGCCTGCTCCATGGTGCTGGTGTTCAACAGAGCCTCCATGGCATGTTCTCTTGTGAAGCCCATGTCCATGAGCTACAAAAAGAATGTAAGAGATCAGGACTACTTTAACAGAAAAATCAAAACGCACTTCAAAACACAAGGAACATTTTCAAGATGGAAACAAGTTTTTCTACACTTTATATGAACTGAGTATTTAAAAGCCATGGCAGTTATGTAACAGGAATGGTCCTTTATCTTTGGTGCCTCCACCATTTTTTCTTTTTTCAATAATGGGTAGTTGAACCTAGGGCCTCAAGCATACTTATGTAAGCTCTCTACCACTGAGTGGAACCTCCAGCTCATTTTTAACTTTTTATTTGGAGACAGGGTCTCGCTAGTTACACAGGTGACCTCTGGCCTTGAGCCTGTGATCCTTATTCCTCAGCCTCCTGAGTCACCGGGGTTATAGGCATGTGCCACTGTGCCTGGCTCCTTCTGCAACATTCAAACATTAAAGCTACAATTGGCCCATGGAGCCAAGAAGTTTCTTAACTCTATCCTGTAAGAAAACAAGGAGCAAGAGTAGATGGTTATTATAATGAAAGACTTAAGATTGCTACATGGAAGTATGAATTGGGCAGGTCCAAATTTTCTGGAAAAAACACTGTATGACAACAGAAAATATTCCTGAAAAACTGACCCAGGAATCCTATTACTAGGAAATAATCATGAGATGTACATATGGATTTGTCTGTAGGGAAACTATATACCATAGCTTTAGAACAAACTACAAGAAAATTAACATCCAATAATAAAATAAACAGTAAAAAATTTTCTTAATATGAGCAATTCTATATATTACTTGAACTATATAAAAATTAGGCCTAGAACTAAGGGACTAAAAGGGGACTATTTTTTGTTTGCTTGTTTTGCTTTTGTTTTTTGGAGACAGGGTCTCACTGTGGCCCAGGCTGGTCTTGAACTCGCCTCCTCAGTACTCTGATTATAGGCGTGCGCCACCATGCCTGGCTTGACAACTATTTTTATGTGGTGAAATTTCATGACTTTAAAAAAGCACTTTACTTCCCAAGTCTTCTAAATGAGAATTTATTACTTTTGAAGAGGACATAAAGAGAACATCCAGACATAAAAATTCAAGGAGGAAAATACTAAAATGCTCTTTGAAAATCAAGTGACAGGAACCTGTATTTCTTTCCCCTCACTTCATCTCCAATTTTCAAAATGTGGCTTTATACATTTATTTGAAAGTGAAAAGTTTTGTAGGTGACTAAGGCTTCAGAAAGCTCTTGTTGGAGAATTAGTGTGAATCACAGCATCTCTTCCCTTACAGATTAACCAGAAAGTAGCTGAGGACAGTTTGCTTCCAAATAATATAGCTGCAGCAAGCTATAGAGAGTAATGTAATTAACATGCTTCTTGTTGTTGTTAGATGCCATCGAGTCATGTCTGACTCACAGCGGCTCTCATAGGGTTTTCAATGGCTGATTGTTTTGAGATTGCCTTGGGAGTGGATTGCCACAGCCTTTTCCCATTTTTGCGGTGTTGGGAATTGAACCCAAGACCTCAGAGACTGCAGAGTGGCGCTCTACCAACTAAGCTAAATCCCAGGCCCCAATTAACATGTTTAAGAGGATCCAAATCTATTACCTGTGCAGAGCACTGTGGCAACACCTTCCAGCTTTCCTCAGAAGAAAAAAAAAAATGCTTAGAGGGAAATAAATTTAAGCCTTGGCTTTGGTATGTGAGCTTAGAAAACTCACAATTTTTGCATTTCAGTAGGTGCAAAGAATAGGCCCTGGATTGTGATGCTAGCAACCTACCTGTTGCAGCTGTTGCTGGTTAACTTGTGGTTCTCGGCGGGAGCCACCTTCCTCTTGCCCTGCATCATCTTCTCCTCGAGACCCCTCTTTCTCTTTGCTCAGTCTCTCTCGAATCACAGGTTCTCCTCGGAGGATGTGGCACAGAATGGCCAGCATGGACTCAGCCATTCGCCCACCATATACCTTCAGGGGTTTCCGGTTCCACAGGTTCTTGATGCAAGTAAAGGCTGCCTAGAAGTCATTTGAAAAATGTATGAAGATTTTTTTTTTTTTTTTTTGCGTCAATTCAAAGCCCTTGAAGGAATAAGTGAAAGACCCATGGAATGGTCCTTTCATATGCAGTCAGGGCCAATAACAAAATCCTTGGGTAACATTGAGGGGGCTTAAGGAAGCACAGAGAAGGGGCATTTAATTCATCCTGGAAGTACATCTGATGTTAATATCATGAAAAATTCTCATATGCTCTTGTTTTTTTTTTGTTTTTTGTTTTTTTTTGGTAAGCATCCCTATTTGGGAATAAGATCCAATGATCCCTCAATAATTATATTTCATTAAGGAAGACAAAACAGAGTAGGAACCATATAGGTTAGCACAAGAAATTTCTCTTGGAACATCACGTTTTCTCTCATATGTGGATTTTAGATTTCAGTATATATTCATTATTAAAACATATAGATCACGAAAGCAGGCAGGATTTAAGCAGAGAAAGATAATGGACTATAGGAGGGGGGCAAGAAGAAAGGATAGAGAAAACACACACACAAAAAATAGCATGTATGTTGCCCTTATGGCAAAATTGGGGTGTATATATATAGATAGATATACTCACAAAAAGACATGCAAGTAGAAAGGAGACCACTGGTGTGGAGGCAGGGGATGAAGGAGGAGAGTCATGAGAGGGTAAGGGAAAAGGTAACATGAGTGTTGTACAATGAAATGCATGTATGGAAACATCATAATGAGACCCATTAAGTTGTACATTAAAAACTACTACTAATATATAAAATTTAAAAAAGGAGAAAAGAGAAATTTCTCTTGGTTTTAGAATGCTGAATACTCACTTTCTGAGTTACCACAAGGAAGCGAAGGGCGCTGAACTGTGGAAAGTTCTGGACCCCTCCAGGCAATTTGGCAGGCAGTGAATGTGGAGATTCAAGCACCGTGGTGGGATTCACCATCTTTTCCACAAGCATAAGCCAAGCATCTAGGAATTCCCCTGTGCCATCAGGTAAGTCTGAATGTTCCAATCCCTCAGAAACAGGAACTTTGCCTCCCATGGACAAAGCCCAGTTGAAAGTTCTAAATTCAGATAAGAGAAAACAAGAGGATAGAACATTAGTATTTTAGATACGGGAGAATTTACATTTAAAAGCTCCCCAATCTCTACACTGGCACGACACATCCCTTCTCTTAGTCTTATTACTCTCAGTATATCCAACATTTAACTTTTCTTTTTAAAGAATTTAATGATCCTTACTCAAAGAGAGCATTGTGACCTCCAGAGCAGAGAAATTTCTGAAGCATGAGGTGGTAAGGATACTTCCTCTCATCAAACAGCATTGGGGATGTGAAACCAACTGAACAGATGAAGAATGTCAGCCTGGAAAAGAGCAAAAGCAAAAAATTAACCATTTCTGACTCAGACAAAAAAGCAGTGGGAAATTTACTAAAAGGCCAAGAGTAAAACTTAACAATGTAGTGAAGTGACTGTGCAGCTGGATGACTACTATGGTTATTAAAATTTCAAAGGCACAAAAAGGGATACTTGCTACCAAATAAAGAATAAAACATTACTGAAATGCAGTTTAATTGCAAATGCATTTAAAATTTCCACATTCTATTCTTGGTACAACTAAAATGAGTACCTTACTCTTTATGTAGGGTATACATCTATAGTCAACAAAAGATTCTCAAGTTCTCTAATTCACTGGCTCACTCTTGTAACTCTGGCGACTCGGGAGGCTAAGACAGGAAGATCAAGAGTTCAAGGCCAGAGGCAGCCTGCATAACTTAAGTGAGACCCTGAATTAAAATAAAGAATGGGCTGGTGGTACAGCTCAGTGGTAGAGCACTTGCAAAGTATGAGAGGCCCTGGGTTTTACTCCTTAGTACTATGAAAAATAAAGTAGACTAGGAGCAAGTTATGTTATTTTTATGGCAACTTTCTAGTTACTGCATCTCAATCAGAACCTTACCTGAAGCGAGGAGTAGGTGTATATGGTGGGGGCTGCCAAGATAAGCCCTTTGTGAGGAGCTTTGTGAGGGCTGAAGCTGTTGACCTAGCGGCAGGTGTTGGTGCTGTAGTGGTGCTGGCGGCATGATGGCTCCTTCTCTGGCGGACAGGAGAACCCACACAAAGTTTAACAAGGAGTCCAAATAGCTCAGCAAGTGCTCGGCCTAATCTGGAGGAAGCTGGAACCCAGAAGTCAGAATAAGGCTGTATTCTCAGAATACTTTCACCACAACAGACACACTGTGGTTAATATGTTTTTATGACTGACCACTTCCTCTGAATAGCACGTAGGAGATTCTTGCATTCATCTCCAAATGATAGTCCAAAGATGAAGTTCCACAAATGAACAAATGCCTCTTTTGAAGGTCAGAGACAGAGATGTTGACGCTCAGTATATAGCAAATGTGAAAGATCAGTACTCCCATTGTTAAAAGAAGTAAAAATCGAAACCATCTTTGTAGAATCAATATGTATAGATTAAGCAATTAAAGGATACATCTACTGAATTATGCCTACCAGGAACTTTAAAATGGGCACAATGTTTAATCACTCGGACCAGAAAAGGTCACATCCACTATGTATTATCTGACTACAATATATATAGTCCTGAAGGGAAAAAATTGGTAGACACATAAAAATTTTACAAGTGGATTGAAATGTGCCCATTATTTTCTTGCCCCTTTTTTTTTTTGTGGTACCGGGGGTTGAACCCAGGGCCTCGCGCCTGCATGCTCTGCAAGTGCTGGACCACTGAGCTGCACTCTCAGCCCATTTTTTTTTAACTTTTTTGAGACAGGGTATCACTAAGTTACGCAGACTGCCACTGGTCTCGAATTTGTGATCCTGCCTCTGCCTCCCAAGCTGCTGGGATTACAGGCGTGCGCCACCCTGCCCAGCTATTTTCTTGCTTTCTTGTAAACATTTTTCTCTACTATTTTGTCAATGACTATTACTCTCAAAATCATAGATAAAAATGTTGCCATAGCATTTTTGAAACAAACATTATTTCATCATGATCTAGAGATAAGATGGGGTAGGTGTGAGTCAAAGTAAGTCTCATAAGGATGTACATGTCCATATGAACTCATGATATGTATCATGCTCAAAACTTAGCAAGCTTGATGTATACAAGAAAGGAAGAAAGGAAAACAATCATTTCTTTTTCTTATTCTATGTAAATGGGAGAAGGACCTGGCAATCCACTCCCAAGGCAATCCCGAAACAGTCAGCCATTGAAAACCCTATGAGGGTCGCTATGAGTCGGATACCGACTTGACGGCACCTAACAACAACAACATTCTATGTAAACTGTTAGGTGCTGTCGAGCCAAGTCCAACTAATAGAGATCCTTTGTACAACAGAATGAAACACTACACAACACTGTATCATGCAAATGATCTTTTTATGTTTGAGCCAACTGTTGCAGGCACCGTGTTTCTTCTCATTTTGAGACATGTCATCTGCACAAAGGTACACAGGTGCACATTTAGATCTACCAATACAGACATTTTGTGTATATATTTAATGACAGATGTGAGTCAGTAGTCAGTGTGCATGGGCAGAAGTAGCCCTTGCCTAGGAGGCAGGACCAGTGGCCTAATCCCATCAGCTACCTTACAGGGTCACAGTGCACCCTTGACACATCCCTGCCCCACTCTTGCTTCATGTCCTAACTGTAAGATGTGAGTAGTATTTGCTCACCCAGCCTGGTCTCTGAGCATCTGTCAGTGGTGCATGGGGTGTATCCAGACTGCTCCCTGATAAACAACAGGTGCTATAGGAGTGAAAGCTACAGGGCTGGGGGTGAGATTCGATGGGAAGCACACTTTAATCAGGCCTGGTGCACTGTGTGATGAGCATGACGACTGGGGGTTGGCTTGTGTACATACATGTACATGTTTATGTGTGGAGGAGGGACTTGTGTAGACATGGCTATATGTCCAGCTCCAGCCAAAACACTCTAGGCTTCGGGTGGTGCCACAGGTCAGGGTGACACTTCCAGTGTCCTCTGCTCTGCTCTGGGGAGTGGAAGGGGTAGTCAGATTGAGAGGAGGCTGTCACTCTGCAGGGAACAAATGGGAGTCCTGAGGACAGGGTTTCTGGGGCACCGCAAAGCCTGGGACACATTCCATCTCTCCAGGTGGGTGTTGACACCAGGCAGGAAGGCCTGATTTTCACTCCTAGCCTGGTCTTTTACCAAATCTAGGACCTGGTGACACTCTCTGCTCCTCTTTGGGTTTCAATTTCTATATCCATAAACCAGTGATAGAGCTGTGGTAAAGATTAAACAAGGCCACATTGTGGGAGCAGATGGTACCATGACTGCATAGTATATTTAGTTAGGTGCTGTCGAGTCGAGTGCCACTCATAGCAACCCTATGTACAAAAGAACAACACATTACCCAACACTGTGCCATACATAAGATCTTATGTTTGAGGCCATTGTTGCAGACACTTCATTTTGAGTCGTGCCACATCAGCAAATGGTGGAAGTCCCAGGGGCTTTATTCCATTCCTATCATTAAGATCTACTCTACTTTGAGGAGACAACGCCTCCCCAGATGTTTCTTGAATGTGTTCCAGCCTGAGGGGGTTCATATTTGGCACTATATTTGACAGTGCTTCTCTGCTATTCACAGGGTTTTCAATGGCTAATTGTTTCAGGAGTGGGCTGCCGGGTCCTACTCCCCAGTCTGTGTTAGTCTGAAGCTCAACTAAAACCTGTCTTCCATGAGTAGCCCTGCGGGTATCTGAAATCCTGGTGGCATAGCTTTTAGCACCACAGCAACACGCAAGTCCCCACAGCACGACAAGCTGACAGACACATGGTGCCATGAAAATTATGACTTCTTAATTCTAATTATGTAACAGGTTAATGCCTGCAGCCATAGCACTGGTATCCAATCCCGTCAGATCTTAGAAGCTAAGCATGGTCAGGTCTGACTAGTACTTGGAGGGGAGACTGTCTGGAAACACCAAATACTGTAGGCTTGGCAGAAGGACCTAGCAACCCACTCCCAAAAATCAATCCGACAATGAAAATTGTATGAATAGCAGAGAAGCACTGGTGATAGCATTTCGTGTGTTGTAAGTAGGGACACTATGAATCAGATGGCACCTAACAACAACAACAATAGGCTAAAGACACATGCACTGCATCGTTGCAGGTCTGGTATACTCAAGAATATGAAAACACAATGAATTCAAATTAACAGGAAAATACATCTAAATATTAGGTTTATACTTACTTTAAACCCCAGAATGTCTCAAGGTCATAACAGTCAAGGGTTAACAAAACAAGAAGTGAGAAACATCAACATCTTCATGGATGGTCAATTTTACATGTCTCTGATCAGCCACAACCTCTGCTGAGTTAGTGCAGTTTTGTACTCTGCCAATATAGTCTCCATGAGACAGCCAAAATGACTTTATATCACTGGCCAGGAATATTTAAGGGATAAAGAAAGGAAGAGGAAGCTAAGTGTTGTGGCACACCCCTGTAATCCCAGTGACCTGGGAGACAGAGGGAAGAATGGTAAGTTTGAGGCCAGACAGATCCCACACTAATTAGCGAGACCTCCATTTCAAAATAAAAAATAAGGGGATAGGGGTTGAGCCTCAGTGCTATAGCACTTGCCCAGCATGCTCAAGGGCCTGGGTTCAACACTCATTATTGGGGGGGGGGGAAGAAGAAAAAGAAAAAGGAGGAGGACAATGGTGGAATAACTAGACAGTTATCAAAGGAACACAACACAAAAGTCAAGGGAAGAGTTATTTGTAGAAGGCGATGGGTCAATGTCCATGCTGCATACAAATAAAAAGGGAACTAAGAAGACCTGAGTGAACTCAACACTTAAGAAGTT
This sequence comes from Pedetes capensis, assembly GCA_007922755.1. Lineage (NCBI taxonomy): Eukaryota > Metazoa > Chordata > Mammalia > Rodentia > Pedetidae > Pedetes > Pedetes capensis. The sequence continues at coordinate 20,796 of VMDO01023421.1, read as the reverse complement.
TGATGACACATATCCGTGGAATGGTAAGAAAGAAGCCATCTATAATATTTGAAGAGTGAGAAGGAGGAAAGGAATGAAAAGGCGGAGGTTAGAAATGGCTTTCAGGAGGCAATTCTCTCACTTCTGTATCCCTAGCAGCTTGTACAGAGTCTGTCACATAGTAGGAACTCAAAGTACACGAGCAAGTCAGTTATGGAAGTTTTTAACTTTTTTTTTAACATGAAATGATAGTCTTTCCTACTCAATTTGAGGACTGGTGAGGTTGTGAAAGCCAAAAAAGGAAGTAGAAGGTAGAGAATCTCTCACCTGACAATAAAGGCTTGATCTGCTTAATTCTGGCAGCCATGGCCGGTGTGATTTTAGATTTGCCCTTAGAGTCTGAAGCAGTGGGTTCATCTGTCTCCATGGGAGCCAGTGTGTCACCATCTAGCCCAATGCCTTCCAATAAGCCTTGGGTAGAAGCATCCATACTTCCAGCTGTTCCATCCTGTTCCCCATCTGCAGACATGAAAGGGGAACAATAAGATCATGCAGAGATAGCACTTACCTGGTTCCTTGTTTTGAAGAGGCCCAAGAAAAAGCTACCTATGGTGCCTGTTACTCTTTAGATTTCAATGACTTCCTAAATTGGAAAAACACATCAAAAACACAATTAAAAAAAAAAAACAAAACAAAAAAAAAAACAAAATCAAAAACCACTGCCCTGATATACTCTTCTATTTGGAGCTCTACTAAGTACCTAATTCCTCAAGTGCTACTCATATAAATTATACTGTGCATGGTACCTGATGCAGGTACCCTGCTAGATTGTATAGCACATTCAAACTCAAACTGGACATCAGATTATCACTGGGGAATTCTATTTCCTAGCATTTAAGAATTTAGTATATGAATGGGTGATGTATATTTTTTTGGGGTGTGTGTGCCCTTGGTTCTAAGAATTAGCTTTATGCAACCTTTATAAGTCATTTAATTTTCTTTTAATGTTCTTAAAAAATTATGTGCAAACTGTGTCTGCTCTGTTAAAGAAATTGCCAGAAAGCCAGGAGTGATGGTACACTCAAGGCAGGAAGATCGGAGTTCAAGGCCATCCTGGGCTACATAGGGAAACTCTATCTTAAAAAAGAGAGAGAGAGAGAGAGAGAGAGAGAGAGAGAGAGAGAGAGAGAGAGAGAGAGAGAGAGAGAGAGGGGGAAAATATCTCTGAACTGTTAGAAAAGGCAGGGTTTTTTTTGTGTTTTTTTTTTGTTTGTTTGTTTTTCAGTGAATCTAATTTTATCCTCAGTCCTTAGTAAATTATTTTATTCTTTTTTGAGTTAAATTTAATGTTTTGAATGAATTTGAGATTCCTATTTTTGGTTGAGTGGGTACATTTTAATTCAAAACTAACTTTTACCAGAGACTTGTATATAGTTTATTAATGCTTTCCTATCTTCCATAATGACAGGTTACCATATAAGTCCTTGTTTACTGGTTCATAAGCTATCTCTTCTTTCTTTACCTTAATTAGTTCCTTAGAAATTTCTCTCTCAGTAATTTCACTATAATTTTTAAGCCTATCTGGTGCATTTTTATACATAGAATTGCCTTCATTGTTCTCTTAATAGCTTATCAATTTTCATTTACTCTTGAGGTACAGTAAGGACAAAACTTTCTGGAAAAGTTTCTTTTATTAAGTTTAGGTTTGCTACATTAGGGTCAAAGAACTGTACGTGATTTTTGCTTGCCATACTTTGGAACTTTTACTGTGGTATAAAATAAATTTTCTAAAACAGCAGTGTCTGATAGAAATATAATGCGAGCCTCATAAATTTTAATTTTCCTAGTTATATTATTTAATCCTATGTGAGCAAAATTGTTTTCAGCACTTAAAAAATTGGAGATTTCATACTAAAAATTAAAATCTTGCCATGCCTTTTGATAAAGTGATTTCTAGGAATCAATTTTACATTTGCATAAAACTACATGCAAAGATGTTCACTTTTCAAAACAGTACATCAGATACTAAACAAGGAATGTTTAACTCATGTATCTTTACATGGCACTTAATGCTAAGTGAAAAGAGATCTATGATATGTTTTACCTAAGAAAATTATGAATATCCTGAGAGAAAAAATTTAGGAAGACACTTCTCAAACTCTCTGTTATTTTGGTGATAAAAATATGGGTTGTCTTTCTGCTATGTTTTGTAAATTTTTGCTATTATGTATGTTTTTATAGGGGAAATGATGAAAATAGTTTAATAAAAAATAACTGATTAAAAATTGGTGAAGAGATGAAAACTGAGGACTATGGACGACAAAGAGCTAACTAAAAATTTTCATTATAGGTCTATAAAGACACAGGGACAAAACTTAGGAGACATAATAACTAAGATTTTAGTTTCTTAGAGTTACCTGATCTTTTTCCGCCCTGGGTCGTACCTGCCTTCTCATCCTTTGGAACCAGTTTCTGCATGTCCGCCTGGCCAAATTCACACCCAGATGGTAGGCTGCAACAAGAGAAAACAGTGAGCAAAACAAAAACAAAAGCATCCTGATAGTTCATTTCTTGTATTGTGCATGGTCTCTGATTTTCTTGGTCATTATTATCCTTACCTAGAGTAGGAAGTTATCTTTAATGCAATAAAAACATTTGCAATTCCTGAGATAGCACTCAACAAGATTTCTAACTCAATTCTTTATACTTGGTTAACAATAGGATGAAAAATTAAACATATATCATGCTGACAGAACACAGCTGGGTTATCAAATCAAAGATGCATGATATGCTGTAATTTGTCAGTCAAGTCTCTATGCCGGTAATTGGGAAGGTAAGCTGCTAACTCTCTACCACATTCTACCATCCCTGACCAAAGCAATTCTCCAAGCTTACTGAGCTTAGTTTCTTTGTCACAAAAGCTAATAGAGCTATTAAGAAAAATGAACACACTCTTACCTGTTCGGGGTACACAGAGAGAGGAGGACAGTGCTTTCCCACACAAGAGAACAGTATAACTGGCTCAGCTTGCTCAGAACGCTCAAACCCAACTGAGAGCCCCACTGGTTTACGGAGATTGAACGAATTTCACTCTGCAACCAAAGGAGAACAAATTTCTCATTTGAGACATTCTCTACACGATTATATTCAAAATCAACTTTCAGCTATTTTAGAAGGATAAGATGCCATTTTTCCTTCACCACTATGCTGACAGAATTGTCTACTTCATCAAAATGTCCAGTTAGGATCACAGCTTTTTGTAATAATCTCTTATAGTATTTACAAAGTATCTTTAACATCCTTTCTCATTTTTTTTTTGTAAAGTGAAAGGCATCAAAGGCAACTCCATTTTTATGAATTAAAGAAACAGTTTTATAGACTCTAACTATTTTCTATTTTTTCTGGTGGTGGTGGTCTTATCTTTCTCTAACTTCTTTACTTCAGTAGAATTTTGTTTCATTTTATTCATTTAATAATGAAATTGTATGGTTATAAGACCATAAGCTTTGTTATATAGTTTAATCTTCTAAAGAACTTATAATTGTATTTTTGTTATCTGTCGGATTGATCCATACCTAGCCAAGAACACACTCCTGCTCCATAGCATAAAACAGGGCTGCTGAGCCGTTATACCATTAATCTTTAGAGTCAATTATCTAAGACATAGAGGTAGTACAATTGTGAGCACACAAAACACTTTCTTTATGGACCTACAAGAGAGATTATGGATTGAAAACAAGGGTTTGACACTCTGGACATTTTTAGTAATCTTTAAACTACTATTGATTTAAATGTTCTATAGTGAAATGTCCTTTGCCTTCCCACTATCAGGTCTACATGTACTTGCAGAAAGATAAGAAAGTAATAAGAACCAATGAACACCTGAGGTTTGCTTGCTGAAAAGGGTGACCATGCATCCCAGTGAGCCTTCTATAGATGGTACAGAGCAATGAATGTCTGGTAATTATTTGTAACTTCTCTTCAGTCTCAAGAAGGTCCAGTTCATATGATAAATTATATGGTCACAAAATTACTAATAAAAATAAAAACTAAGGGAGAGTAAAACTTCACAGCAACTTAAAACCATGTTAATTCTGACTTTTTTCAGCTTTTAGCCTAGATGGATCTGCTTCTAAGCACAGTGACCCACCAGATGTATGTTCTAGGTATTTAAACCAACTTTACCTTTAAGAGTAATCTTACCTGTCCAACTCTGCAAGTATGAACAAACATCATGATGTAGGCATGGGCAGCAGTGAGTGCATGTAGCAGAGGTGTGGCCTGAGCTGAGAGGGTTGCATCAGCAACATTGCCAGCACATGCCAGTTCACGCAACAACACTGAGCCCCCAGGGGATTCAATGGGGCGGTGTAAGGGCTCCAAGGAGGAAAGGATGGAGTCCAACTGAAGGAGACCTTCCTGGAGGACTTTGGGTTCATGAGACAGTGTCTGAAATAAGAAAATTAATGTGTTAATATATAATAAACTACATATGTATCATGCCTTTAATAATCACAATGAAGTGACTATTGAATGAAGTCTCTCAAATTTTAGACATGACCATATCTCTCAATTTGCACATGGTAGAATCAAAATATGAACCCAGGTATGACATACCTCAATGCCTTTTTCTAGAGCAACACACTACTTTCAAACATGGTGACTCTATCATAATTAAAAGCTTCTAAAGGCCAAACTGGAATACTGTTATGGCAGTATGCTGTGAAGCTATTTCTAAATTTTGTTTATCAAGGTTCCAAAGCATGGAAGTGAATTTCTTCCCAAAACAAGAAAGATGATTCTGGGATTGGCATCAACTAGTTAATCTCTTTATTAGACAATCCAAGAATTTTATTTCTTTTCAAGTCTGGTGAAAAACTTGACAAACCAACTATCACTTATTTGCTATGCAATAAACTATGTGCCCATGGCTTTAAATAAATCTGTCTTTCCTCATGGTATTTTATAGGCAGGATGAAGATAGACCAATTCTTTTCCTTTGTGGTCTTGTGAATAGCACTTTATATTTGCAAGGAGTAAAACAAAACATTAAATGCAGTTAAGTCTATGAGCAACTGGATTTCTGATTTTTAGCAGAAATTATTTGTCACTGCACAAACAGCTGATAAAGGAACTTCACGGATTTAATGGAATTATTATCAAAATCCCAATCTTTTTGAGGGGGTGAGGCAGAAATAAAAATCATCTGTCCAACATTTATATAAAATCTCAAGGGACCCCAATTAGCCAAAATGATTTTGGTAGAGGACAAAACCCCCCACAAATTTGTGGAGTTCTCATACATCCTAATTTTTAACCTTATTACCAAGTTACAGTAATCAAAAACAGTGGTACTGGGATAAAGATCAATGGAGTAGAACAGAGCCCAAAAACAAAACTTTGCAGTTATAGCCAAATGATTTTTGATAAGGGTGACAGGACCACTTAATGGAGAAAGGAAAGTCTTTTCAATAAATGATGTTGGGAAACTGGGATATCCACATGCAAAAGAATGAAGTTGCACCTTACTTTATGCCATATAAAAATACTAATTCCAAATAGATCAAAGGATCTAAGAGTTAAAATTATAAAACCCCTAAAAGGAACCATAGAGAATTAAGCTGCATGAGACTGATTTTGGCAACAATTTCTTGGATATGATACTAAAAGTATAAGTAACAAAAGCAAAAAATGATGAACTCGACAACGTCAGTGTCAAAAACTTTTTGCTCATCAAAGGATACCATTAACAGAATGAAAAAGTGATTCATGGGATGGGAACACTTGCAAATCCTATACTGATAAAAGATTAACATCCAATATATACAGAAAACTCCTACAAAACAATAACAAAAATACTAATCCAATTAAAAAAGCAAAAGACATGAACAGACATTTCTCAAAAGAAGATACACACATGGACAACAAAACAAGCACATGAAAAGATGTTCAACATACTAATCATCAGGAAAATGCAAGTCAAAATGAAAATGAGATACAACTCCATATTCACTAGAATGGCTATTGTCAAAAAACAGAAAAGAGTTGGCAAGGATGTGGAAAAATCAGAATCCTTGTGTACTGCTAATAGGATTACAGAATGCTGCAGCTTCTGAGGAAAAGCAGTATGAAGTTCCTCAAAAGATTAAACATAGAATTACCATTTGACCCAGTTATTTTCACTTCTAGGAACATGTCCAAAAGAATTAAAAGCAGATTTATTTGCACACCCAAGTTCACAGCAGGATTAGTCATTATAGCCAAAAGGTGGAGGCAATATAAGTGTCCATCGACAGGTGAATGGATAAACAAAATATGGTAGTGTATATACAGGAAAATATTATTTAGCCTTAAAAGGAAAGGAAACTCATATATGCTACAAAAGTTGGTAAATCTTCAGGACACCACAGAATCTCAAATACTGTATGGTTCTCCTTTATAAGGTACCTAGAGTACCTCAAATTTGGAGACTGAAAGTAGAATGGTACTTGCCATTCTACTGGGAGGGGAGGGAGGGGGAGGGAGGGGAGAACAAGGAGTAGTTTCAAGGGTATATATAGTTTCAGTTTGCAAGATGGAAAGTATTTTGGAGATTGGTTCCATAATGATGTGAATATACCTGAGACCATTGAACTATATATATTCAAGTCAGCTAAGATATTAAATTTCTTAATATGTATAGTTTGCCATTAGGAAAAATGAAATAAAGGAGCTTTGTTCCTGGCAAAATTTGACCTATGAACAACAGTTCAATTAAACTTAAAATTCATGACTAACAAAGCTTTAAAAAAAAAAAAGGGAAAATATATTGCTAAACATACCAAAAGCACCCATAACAAAAAAGGATGACAGTAATAAAATCCAGCTAGAAGGCTTTCTTGGGAGATACATTTTCCCTTTAAACCTTCCCCCTATAAACTCAAATGATGTTGGAAGTACACAACCAAACTAGGAACAAAGAAAAAATACTGTCACACTATGTATAAATTGCAAATAAACTTATAGAACAGAATACAAATTTATTATTTTTTAGTTAAAGGTAAGGGAGACCACATTAAAAACATGTATACAGAAGTACTGTTAAAGTTATTTCTAAAAAGAAATGAAAATATTTGGCCAGATGCTTCTTACCAATATGGATTTGCAGACACCTGCAACAGCCTGACAGGCAGCAGATGTGGGAAAGTCAATGGGTAGATTGGGAAGACCCAAAATGGTAACCAAAGGCAAGAGGCCTTTCTGATTCACAAATTCCTGGCAGTGGTCATCTGTTGTATTGTTGCTCAGAATAGATTCCACAAATTTCATCTAGGTAATGAAAAATTTTTTTAAAAAGTTAGCGCCCAACACTTGGAACTATAAGGCTAGCCTGGTGTAAAGATGGGGTAGCCTTATACTCTTAAATCAGTATTTTCTAGAATACTCAAACCTTGAGGGATAGATGTATGGTACATATCCTAAAACACCCAGAGAATAAAGAATAATTACAACTCCTTCTGAATCTAACATATCAGGGGTCAGATAATTTGAGAGCAAAGAGAAGCTAAGTGACTTGCTCAGTGGCACAACATGAATTAGTGGCAGAATCAGGTTTAATTATTTAATTTGCTGATTTAGTTTGCTCCTGCAAACATCATGGATACTTTTCCCCAAATGTTCTTGTAATGTAAATGAAACATGGAACTCTTGAAGAGTGATTTGGGCCAAGCAAAGCAAAATTTTAAGAGTAAGAAAATAAAATGTGGGCAACAAATACACAAGCACAAGAGAATCTTCTCTGGAAGTCTTGGCAGGGCTTAAGAATCTAGAACAAATACTAAGTGAGTATTTCATTATTGGTAAACAATTCTGAGAAAATTCAAATTCTTCACATTTTCCTGTGAGATACTCACTCAGGAAGTTAAAAGAAAAGGCCACGTTGATTAAAAAAATAAAGACGTTAATGGGGAAAAAAATATGTTGGACACATTCAGAAAACACAATACTGGATTGGCATAACAAAGCTAACTCTCTTCCTGTTTGGATTTCAGTAAACAATGTTACCAATGAATAGAAAACTGAGAATAAATAAAGGCCAGGGGTGCTGGCTAATTTTTTGCAAACTAATCTAAGAGAACAAAAACAAAAGGTTTGCAGTTTTGCCATACCTTTCCTTTCCGTACTTGAAGGGCTCCAGCAAAAACAAGTATGAAATTACTAGACTCACTGATAACCCCATACATTTTTCAGAAAAGCACACATCTTTTCTGTTTGCCCTACAATAAATCTTACCACATTAAGGATGTAATCCATGAGGGGAATAGGAATACGTTCCTCTGTACCAACAACCCTGTTAAGGGAGAAAAGAGTGAGTTACACAGAAATTCACAATACTAGTGCCAGAAAACAAAGTGAGAAAAGGGACAAATGAAATTCTAGGCCTTTTTCTATGTTAAGACTCTTAGCCTTTAGTATATGAACCTTCAGGCTCATATAAGACAGGGAGAAAAAAAAAAGAGCTGAAAACAATCTTGAAGACAGCTTTTCTAGTCTGGATGAAAGCATAAAAGGAAAAACCAAGCCTTCAAGAATTACAAAAAATGTTTGCATATATCACAGAAGGCATTACCTGTCTTTGGCAAACTACTGTTGTAGGAACTCATCCATAAAAAATAAGTTCAATTAAAAGACTAAACATTTGCTTAATAAGGGAGGGGCTGGGCAAAGAAACAAACACATAGATCCTTACCGTATTCTTGTATCAGGTTTAGAGTTACAGAAAATAGGAAGTAAAATTTAATTTTGCTTGAAAATCCATGTTTATATTGACAAATTATCCTGAACAATCAAATCTAGCCAAACATGAAGCCCATACCCAAGGCTCTTTCCCTAATAATTTGTACCTTCAGCATTGATAGTTCCTGAATTATGCAATAACTTGTCAGGCCTTTTGCGTTTTCAGATGCTTCAATGCTATACTTCAAATGAAAAGGTTGCAATAATGCCACAGCTGCAGAAAATGGAGCCTTTGGCAAAACGGCTGTACCTTGGCTTTTGCCAAGAAAGCAACAGAGGGGAAAAACCCACACATTATATTGAAATGAAACAAAATATACCTCAAAGATAAACCTCATGAAAGAACAAAAGTAGAAAATAATACATTTTGGAAATGAGCCTATGGAATATTTAGTCAAGGGATGGTGGAAGAGGGGCAAAGACAGAAGTCAGAGGTAGGAGGAGACAAGAAGGCAAAACAACAAAAAACAAAAAACAAACAACAAAAAAAACCTGGCAAGATGTGAATCGTTCTTATCTCTGAGCAAGACAAAATGTGAATAAAGATTTGCCAGGCAGAGAGAACACTTGGCAGCAAAATGCAGAGCAGGCAAGGAGAGTGGAGAGACACCACGAATGGCTTCATGAAAAAAAATATCCAGGGCTAGCATTTGGGGCAGGATACCATACCTGATCTTAGCCAAAAAGCTGAGAAGTGATTGATTTAGGGTAGGATGATGTGAACATCCTCAATGAAAAATATGGAGAAGAAACTTTGTGCAATAGGAGATTTACAAGCAGGACTGAAATGATACCACAGGAAGACCACAAAACTTTTCTTGACCATAATATCCTTCCTCAGAACTATGGCAGCATTTTCTGCTACTCATACCAATTATCCATCCAAGGTTGGCCTTACCTCTTTAGAAAGAACTCAGAGATTCACCTCTATAACTGAGAAGTACAGATGTGGCTCTGGTCCAGTGAGATACCTGTCTCTTTGTAGAAGCCAAATATAGCACAGAGGATAGGGGAGATAATGAAATAGGACTTAGATGCTCCCTTCATTGTTAGATGGAAGTTGGACAGAAGAATAAAACAGAAAGCAAACCAACTCCAGAAACAAAACTTGTTTAGTAACTACTTTTCTCCTTGCCCTACCCTCATCTTTTGGCTATCAGGCCCAAGAAGCCATGTTGTTGTTAAGTGCTATCGAGTGGGTGTCCAACTTATAGCGACCCTACGTACAATAGATGAAGTACCATTGGTGTGCTTCTCTACTATTCATAGGGTTTTCATGAATGATTTTTTTTTTTGGAGGGGGGGAGTGTGTTGCTGGGTCCTTCTCCCAAGCCTACAGCACCTGGTATTCCCAGGCGGTCTTTCATCCAAGTACTAACCAGGTCCAACCCTGCTTAGCTTCCAAGATCTGACAGGACTGGATGACACAGTGGTATGGCTGCAGGGAAGAAGCCATGTAGGAATACTAAAAATGATCAACTCTCTCCAACAGAACTCCACCTACCAGCTGGTTTTAAGAAAAGTCATCGTAAGTCAGTGCAGTGGCTCACACCTGTAATCACAGCAACTCAGGAGGCAGAGGCAGGAGGATCACAAGTTTGAGGCCAGAGGGCAGCCTGTGTAACTTAGAGAGACCCTAACTCAAGATAAAAAATAAAAAATGGCATAGCACTTGCAAAGTATGTGGGAGTCCCTAAATTCAAGCATCAATAAGTAATTCTAATCTTACCCTCACTTAAAATGAGCCATGCTGTTGTCAGGTGCCACCAAATTGAGTCTGACTCAGTGACCTTCATAGGATTTTCAATGACTGTTTCAGGAGTGGACTGCCACATCCTTCTCCCATTTTTTGTAGTGCTACTGGGGATCGAACCTAGGTTCTCAGAAAGTACAGAGCAGCACTCTACCAACTGAGCTAAACCCCAATCCACAATGAGCCATAGCATCTTTGAAACAATAAAAGACTGCATTCTCATGATAAATGGAGCAACTTACCATAATTGTCAAGTTAAAAACTTCCTGCTTCTCCCCCTTCCCCAAAACACACACAATTCCAAAACTCAATTTTACTCCGACCAATTTTACATGTTTTTTTTTGGGGGGGTGTAGGGGGTGGTGGCAGAGGGTGGTAAATCAGGTGTTTCTTGCAGCTCTTGGGGAGACTGTCTTTGTCAAGGGAGCCTTCTCAATGGGTCCTATTTCAGAGAACAAATGCTTCTCTACACTCATTGCCTTTAAAACACAAGCAATTGCTTTTCATATTCCAAAGACCACATGAATTTATATAACCTATTTCTTTCAAGTTACTCAGGAGAGATGGATAGTAAACAAGCACACTAAATGGAACAAACATAAATGAACCACTGGTGCCCCAACTACAAACTTTGGTTACTTACTGATAAGTATATTCATCCCCAGCAATATCAGAATTTCTGAGATCAAATTATTTAGAAGGCAGAGGAGACCTAATGACAAGTATTTAGAATTACTTGTAGTGGCCAGGTGTGGTGACACATGCCTGTAATCCCCACCACTTGAGAGGCTGAGGCAAGAGGATTCAAAATTCTAAGTCAGACTGGGTGAGACATAATGAGACTGCCCCTGACCCAACCAAAACAAAAAACAAAACAAAATAAACAAACAACAACCATCTGGAAACCCCAGTCCATCAACAGCAAGAATGGATTAAACACTACCATATTCACAGACTACCATTTGACAATGAAAAAAGACAATCTACTGATAGATGCAACATGAATGAATTCCTAAAACATGATGAGCAAATGATTCAAAGACAAGAATGGCTGGTGCAGTGGTGCACGCCTGTAATCCCAATGGCTTGGGAGGCAGAGGCAGGAGGATCGAAGTTCGAGACCAGAGGCAGTCTGCGTAATGCAGCGAGACCGTTTCAAAAAAAGTAAAAAAAAATGGGCTGGGGTGTAGCTCAGCGGTCCAGGACTTGCAAAGCATGCAAGCATGAGGCCCTGGGTTCAACCCCCAGGACTGCAAAAAAAAAAAAAAAAAAAAAAAAAGACAACAAAGTATGTAATCAGACACACATGTTAAGACTATAATTATATGACCATTCAATTTATAGAATGTTCTTAAATATGCAAAATCATTTTATGAAGAGAAATAAGATCAGCAGCTGCCTGATTTTGACACTGGGGAAGCTGGAAATTTTAAATCTGTACAGCTTACGTATGTAAATTACATTTCAATAAAAATACTGGCAAAAAATTGTGTTATGTGTGTGTTTAAGATACTGGAAAATGGATGTTGCTGTTGTTAGGTGCTGTCAGGTCCAACTCAGTGACTAAGTAAAACATAACAGAACATTCCTTGACACTGTGCCATGCCTGGCATTATTGTCAGGGCTTCTCTGCTATTCAGAGGGTGTTCAGTAGTGGAGTGCTTCAAGAGTGGATTTCCAGGTCCTTCTCCCTAGCTTGCAGCACCTGGTATTCCCAGGCAGTCCCCCATCTAAGGACTAACTAGGCTGACCCTGCTTAGCTTCTGAGATCAGGTGGGATCATATGCCACGGTGGTATGGTTACAGACAGGAAAGAAGGCATGGGAAATAGGAATTTGTTTGGAGATCCACTGAAGAATTTTGAAATTGAGGGAGGACAGACGAAAGTTTTGAGGCATAGGAGTGACACATATTCCACATCTTTCCGAGCCTCTTTCCCATACTGAGAGAAGTCCATAACTTTCAACATGACAACTGCCTAGTGTAAGAAGCTAAAAGACCCATCCATTTTATGTGGATTCCAAAATTAAGCTTGAGTTTAGATGTTGTTAGGTGCCATCAAGTCGTGTCTGACTCATAGCGACCCTCATAGGGTTTATCAATGGCTGTTTCAAGATTGCCTCCGGAGTGGATTGCCACGTCCTTCTCCCATGAGTTTAAATAGTCTCCTGCTTTTTCTTTTTTTATAAAACAAATTTTACATAACTAAAGGATCCTTCCTGGGACTATTAATTGCCTTCACAAAACAGGGGGAAAAAACTCTCAGAACAGAAGAAAATTCCAGTGCTCCAAATCAACTTGTTAAATGTCAATATAAACCTGTAATACCCTGGCAAACAACATGCTTTCATTTTTTCTGTCCCCTTCTAGATCGTAAATCCTGACTCATTTCAGCAGAGATTCCATAGGCAACAGAAAAAGTTGTGGCACTGAGATATTCATTTGTACTTTTGTAGTAGTTCAACAATGGTCTCATTTCTGGGCAAGCCTACAAACCATACAAACTTGGAGGCATAAATGAAATGGGTGCTAAGATTTAAGTAAGAAAAAGAGAAAAAGGAAAAAAGTGTTTAAAAATAACCTCTGGGAATAGCCAGGGACATTTAAAGAAACGATAAGAATGCCAACAATATTTAAACTCCTTTTTAAAAAAGTGGTATTTTTTAGCTTAATATATTTCACTCTAAATAAATTATGTCAGCTTTCAAAATATGTCAGCTGTCAATGAAAGAATGTCACTAGTGCACAGTGTACACCATCTGCAATGTAAATCCATGTCCTTTTTTTTTTTACATGGTGAACTTTGACCTAGTAATCATACAACAAATGTTACAGTCTAAATCTCAAATGGGGCAAGGACCAGGCAGCCCACTCCAGAAAACAATCAGCCACTGAAAATCCTATGGATATAGCAGAGAAGCACTGACATAGTGCTGGGAATGGCACAGTGTGTTTTGTTGTACATATAGTTACTATGAGTCTGATGGACTCAAGGGCACCCAATAACACCAGTGATAAAGCTCAAACACATTTTAGCCATTTTGAAATTGAACTGAATACAAAAATAAAATTTACATCATAACAAACATTTATACCTAAGACTTTGAGGACACACACATAAGCCTTCCTCATGGATCTCAGTTCCCCCCTCCTGCCGCCAAGGTACTTTTCTGCCTCCCCCCATAGGTGCTTGTCTAAGGCATCAAAGGTGTCTTCAGCTTCACTTTCAGTCTCCTTTGGCTCTGGCACTGCCTCAGGCTTTTCCCACGAAGATGTGGTTGTGGCAGCGGCTATAGGCTATAGCTGCAGAAGTTACGGGAGCTGTAGCAGCTGCAGGCACAGTCTTTTCCTTCTTGGGTTTTGTATCCTTTCTGTGTTTCTTGTCCTCTTTCTTTTTTTATTTTCCTACCTCCTCCTTGATCCAAATTTCTGGCTGGTGATGGGATTTTAGCCTTCTCAACTGGTATTGCTGATGACCATCTGTAGAGGGTGACTGAAACTGGACAGTGGATGGAGATGCTGGAGGCTTTTTAGCCGCTGGCTCAGGAGATTCAAACACAGATCAGGACGATGAGACCCTTCTTATTGATTGTTAGTGTAATGTGGCAGCCTTTTTTGTCTTTTTAGGTTCCACAGTCCTGGAGACTCTCCTAATAGGCCTAGTACTTGGAGATGTGGACTTCCTTCTTGGGGTGATGCCACTGCTCCTCATTGAACAAGAGGAGGACTTGAGGAGGTCTGAGGAGCTTGAGGCCATAGAAAGCAGAATGCGGCGCCGGGCGTGGTGGCGCACGCCGATAATCCCAGTGGCTCGGGAGGCAGAAGCAGGAGGATCGCAAGTTCGAGACCAGACTCAGTCTGCATAATTTAGCAAGACCCTGTCTCAAAAAGTAAAAAAATGGGCTGGGGGCACAGCTCAGTGGTCCAGCACTTGCAAAGCATGCAGGCAGGAGGCCCTGGGTTCAACCCCCAGTACCACCAAAAAAAAAAAAAAAAAGCAGAATGCTGTTTGCTTGGATGAAGTGACTGGGTGCCCTGGGTAGAGTGGCTTGGGGAAGACCCTTTCCTATGCGTTGAAGATAAAGAGGAATGTCTCTTGGTGATGGGGATGGGGGCGGGCTTCTCTGTTTGGGACATGGAGGATGGGAGACCCAGGGCCTTGGTGGTGGACACGGTGAACCCCTTCATTTAGGAGGAAATGTGTATGTGTGGGGGGCTATTTGTCTCTTTGAAGGCAGAGGAGGACAGTATCTCCTTTGTATTGAAGGAGAGTATCTTCTTGGTGAAGGAGAGCACCAACATAGGGGAGGACGGGTCCTTTGTTGTGGTGGTAGTGTGGGAGATCTGGGTCATACATGAGAAAGAGTGGGAGAAGAAAGTCGCCTTCTGGTTGTTGGTGGGGAGGGATTTCTCTGTGTACCGTAAGAGGAAGTCTCTCTGTGGCACTTTAGTGGAGATACAGTTGGGGAAGGGGAATGTCTTCACCACTTGCCTACCTCACTATTATTCACATTCGATCTCTTGGTCACTCATCTTCTGAAAAGGAGGAGAATCCAGAGTCAAATGAAGACTATTGGTTCTGTCATCTGTATTGGCGTCTCTGTTGCACAGAATCTGCTGCAGCCATTTTGCCACCTTTACCTTCTGATTCAGGTAACTCTGCTTTTCTAGGCTTTGGCGCTGGTGAAGGAGACTCTTTTCTCAGTATCTTTATGTTATGTCACTTTATCTGAAGTTCTCCCTGGAGACACAGAAACATGATGTTTTCTTGTATAGTTTGATTGCTGGGGTATTGAGGAGTGATGAGCTTTGGGTGGTGGAGTTGCTGTAGGCGATGGTGCCTTTGTCTCTGAGAATTTGATGAAGGAGATAACCTACTAGCTTTTTGACGGGGGTTGGATATCCTCTTGGGAGGCTTCTTTGGCAGTGACTGGGAATGAGATGATCAGGAGGATGTCTACTCCCAAACAAGGATGATGATGAGTGCCTTCTTTACTTTCCTGGAGATCTGCTCCTCCTGTGCTTTGGTGGAGGAGGCATGTATTATGGTGGAGTTCTTTGAAGAGACAGCTGCCTTCTAGGCAAGTATGATCTTGACTGGGATCTACGGCACCATCTTGGTCAAATGAGTGGAGCGAGCGCATTTATGATCTTCATTTGGAACATAACTGGGATCTTGGTAGGGCCTTTTCCTTTTCAGAATTTTCTTCTGGAGAAGGTTCTTTAGGCTCTGGTACAGGTCAGGCTTGGGAATTTTCAGGACACCACTAGCAGATGTGGCCTCTTACACTGAAGGTTCTTTTACCTTCACCAAAGGTTCTGGGAGCTCTTGAGGTTTTCCTTTCTTTCTGGAGCAGGGGAAGGATGCTGGACCCTGGCTCTTTGACGGGGAGATAGAGACGGGGTTTTCTCTCTCTGGATGGGAAAATCATCTTCTAGGGTAAGGAGATCTGGATTTGTATCTTCTTGGGCTTTGTGGTCTCTTTTTTCTCTGCTTTTTCTTCCTTATCCCTTTTATCTTTGTCTTTCCCTTGCTTTTTCGTAGATGCCAATTTTTCTTGTTCAATGTGTGTCTATTTCTTTTTTCTTCAGTTCTAAGAAAGCAGATGGGATTCCAGCGATGTTTTCTTATGCACTTAACGTTAACAGCAAGGGTCCCAGTTCTCCCATAAATTCTCTAGCATTTTTCCCATTCAAAAACCTAGTCAGGTTGATTTGTGTCATCTTAGAAATTGAATTCTTCACTTCCAGCTGGCTGACTATAAACTCAATCACAAAGTCATCTTAAAACCCAAGGATTTCCATTATTTGTCATCTAAGGCTTCATAACCTCCAAATTTACTTTGCTCATGTCTACCTTTTTTTCCTAGGCATTCTGCAAATTTCAGATGCTTCAGTAGTTTCTTCTGTTTGTTGCTGAACTAATAATCCTGTTTTCCGTGGAAGAGCCTGCATCCACCTTGTTGCCTCACTTGGAGATTGCTCTCTACACCCAGTTCCTTACTTTTTATTCTGGCCCCAATAATCCACTTAGTGATCCAACCTGGCTTCATTCAGAAGCGAGAAAGTATGTATCAATATGTCAAAATTTGTGAGACTCTTAGATACACTGTATAAATGAGGTAGCTAGCAACAGCCTCCATGCCATGTGGATGATACTATGGTATAGTAATTGTTAGAGTCCTTTGCATCCTAGAGGCTCCATCTGAACACCACTATGATAGATTAATAATGGTATGGGTCTAGAGCTCTACTTTCTTTTCACTCTCATTCATGTTGCATTAGGCCAAGCTCTCTGGGCATTTTAGACTTCGTTATTTTTAGGTGCTGCTGAGTTGGGTCCATCTCATAGCAACCCTCATAGGGTTTTCAATGGCTGACTGTTTCAGGATTGCTTTGGGAATGGATTGCCACATCCTTCTCCTGTTTTTGTGGTGTTAGGGATCAAACCCGGGTCCTCATAGAATGCAAAGCAGCACTCTATCAACTGAACTAAACGCCAGCCACATTTAAGACCTAGAGAATCCTTAATCTAATGCTCTTTATTCATTCCATTAAATAAACACTGCCATATACAAAGGCGGGCTGGGATTTAGCTCAGTGGGTAGAGCGCTGCACTGCAGTCTCTGAGGTCCTGAGTTCAATTCCCAGCACCGCAAAAATGGGAGAAGGACCTGGCAATCCACTCCCAAGGCAATCCCAAGAAACAGTCAGCCACTGAAAACCCTATGAGGGTCGCTATGAGTCGGATACCGACTCAACAGCACCTAACAAGTCAACAACATACAAAGGCAGGATTCACTGCTGAATGAAACTATGCCATAGCACCTGAGGAAAGTAGTGAGAAAAACCATCAGCATACAAAATTGTTGGGAGAATATAAGATTGACATTCCATTTGGAAGCAAAAAAAATTAAGAATGAGATATTTGAGCTATCCTTGCAGAAATCTGGTAGATGGAAAAGAAGGAGTAGATGATTTGGGAATGGGGGACAAATGTAGATAGAACACAATGATACATCATATCCCAAGAAAGGAACAGGGGGTGAAGAAATGAGTTCTGTGGAGAAAATGCTAATTTACTGTGACAATAGCTTGAATTCTGGGCCATGTTAGATCTAAAGTATAAGAAGATGTTTTAGAACAGAAATGACATACATATGGATATATACATGGGAGAAGGACGTGGCAACCCACTCCCAAGGCAATCCCAAAAACAATCTGCCATTGAAAACCCTATGAGGGTCACTATGAGTCGGACACGACTCGATGGCACCTAACAACAATGGATATACACAGCTTGACTTTAAACCACCATTACCACCACCTCCCTCATTTAAGAAATTTTTCTTTACTTATAGCCAGGAAGAAGAACTCAACCCAGCAAGGTCACTGACAATCAAGGTTGGGGCAAAGGAGGAACTGAGACTCTGCTCTCTTTGCAAAAAAGTTGACATTTTCTTCCAGAATGCCGTCCTCTTCTAGAAACAAGATTTTAAACAGAAGATGTTGCTGTAACAAAGGTAGGTCTGCTTTCTCAAGAGTTAAGACATCTGCTCAACAAGCCAAAGCACTTACTAGTTAAATTCCTCCCCTCCAAAAATACTGACAAGAGCAGGCTCAGTGCTATCTAGAATTTCCAGAAGACACATCAATTTTGGATTATAGGCCTTTGCCCTTGCAGTCTACTTCACATGAATCTTAAGCTCCAAGCCACTCCTCAGAATCAGCTCTAACCCACTCAAATCCACACCTAAAATACTCATGCCTTTCTCAGAACTACTTATCTATACAGCAAAAGAACATTTGTTATATAAGTGAATGCATGACTATACAGAGAAATCACTCCCACTTCCGGCATAAAGGTGATTTGGAGTTAAATGCTGAAGACTTTAACATTTCATCCATTGCATGTGAATTCTGTGAGCTCAAAGAGCCTGGGAGACTATCCATTACCAGCCTTTTAGCCCTACACTCCCCTCACAGCCAGGTAGCACGTTTTTCTTTTTCTTTTTCCAGGGCTGGGGATCAAACCCAGGGCCTTGTGCATGCAGGCAAGTGCTCTAATACTGAGTTACATGCCCAGCCCAAGGTAACAGATTGTTATGTAGAAAAAACCTGGAAGTAAATAGAAATGAGAAAAAAATTATGCTTGGATACAATGATAAAGCACATTCCAAAGCCTTCTGACTTATCTGGAATGAATAGCCAGTACTCAAATAAACAAAACCAAAAAACGACCAGCAAACAAGAAATCCCCACACTCTTTAAGGACTTCTTAGGAGACAGGCTCCAAAAGTGCAATGTTTCCTATGTGCTTGAATCAAGTAGTCTGTAATGTGGACTATCTAATCAATGAAGGGAAAGTAAGTTCTCTTTGCAAAAGCCCATCCATCCAATGTACTGAATTCTGATTCAGTATCATGAACAGCTTTTAATAAAGCTTCCTGAAACAACCGATAGCACTAAATACCAAAGTACAAATTACACTACCAAGAGTCAAAGAAAGAAAAATCTTATATATTTTTAGGGCCAGAAAGAACCTTAAAATGACCTAATATAATTCTCACTTTGTTTTTTATAGAAACGAAAGTGACAATACACAGGTTCGGAGTGTAGCTCAGTGGCAGAGCATTTGTACAAGGCCCTGGGTTCCAGACCTAGCAGTACAAACAACAAAACCAAAACAAAAACACCCAACAACAATAAAACAAGATGACACACTAAGACTTAGGTAGTAACATATCCAAGATCACAAGGTTTGAGAACCTGTGTTGTTGAGGACTTACTGCTGATTAGGCTCAGTTTCATTCTGCTGGGTAGAATTAAAGCTCTGCATGGCCTGTACTTCTTCTTCTTCCTCATCCTCACTAGAGGCTTCTTCTGCAGCATGATTAGACCTTGGGGGAGGAGCAGTGGCAGTGCCATCTGCCTTCTGGATTGATGGCTTCTGACAGATGTATTTAGGGTCTCTTCCAAGATTACAGATTTCTTCAAGTAACTGAAAGGCATAGGGAATAATATTACTTATTAGTAATTAAGGAATATACTGTATGACTTAAATTTTGTGAGTATTTTCTATATGCTATGTATTTGCCAAAACCCTTAATATACATGTTATATACACAATTCCTGGAATGTAGTCATTAACTCCATTTTACAAACAAAGGAATAGAAATTCTGAAAAGTTAAATAATTTATTAAGGGTCACATGGCTATTTAAGTGACTGACAGACCTAACTCGCTGTCCTAATTCACCAAACACCAGTAACTCATATACTAGTTGCAACAATCCTAAAAGACAATTCCCCCATGTGTCTGTCAGCTTGTCATGCTGTGGGGGCTGGCATGTTGCTGTGATGCTGAAAGCTATGCCACCAGTATTTCAAATACCAGCAGGGCCACCCATGGTGGACAAGGTTCAACTGAGCTTTTAGAGTAAGACAGACTAGGGAGACAGACCTGGCAGTCTACTCCCAAAACAATTAGTCATTGAAAACCCTATGAATAACAGAGAAGCACTGTCAGATATAGTGCCTGAAAACGAGCCCCCCTAGGTTGGGAGGCACTCAAGAGGTGACTAGGGTAGAATAGTTTCCTCAAAGTAGAGTCAATCTTAATGATGGGAATGGAGTAGACCCCCTGGGACTTCCTTTTGCTGTTGTGGCATGACTCAAAATGAGAAGAAACACAAGTGGCTGCAACAATGGTCTCAAACAAAAAAAGTGTTTCATTCTTGTGCATAGGGTTGTTACGAGTTGGACCTGACTTGATGGCACCTGCTAACAAAAGGCAACTGTCAGGGCTAACAAATGTGGGAAGAAATAGCTAAACAGGATGATATGTTTTTTTTAAACAAACAGAAGCTAAACCATGTCTAGTTGTTAATATTATAAGAAAATGTACAGGTTTACATTAAATGGAAGAACTGTTTTTAATAGGCTAGAATTAACAGAGATTTCATAAGACTTGAACTGATGACTTCATTTTTCTGGGGGATGGGGGGTGGGGAAGGGCAGGACCAGCCCACAAACATGGAGAAAACGAAGCAGACACAATACTTGTCCTCTAAGAATTCAAATGAACTCTAGTGAGAACTTTCTAAAAACTCTCTATTTACTGCTCTTATAAGACCACGGTAACAGCTATATCACTCCCTACCTTAATGATGGCAGTCGTTGCATCTGTTTTGAGAGTGGGCTGATGCCTCATGAGCTCATCAACGGCACTCCCAAGGTTGGATGCAGTATCCCCTTAAAGCAAAAAAAGAACTGTTAGACTGAAGGAAA
>VMDO01023420.1:0-31689 GCA_007922755.1 Pedetes capensis | reverse complement strand
TCCTTACGACTGGGTCAGCACGCAACTTCACATTAAATGGAGAAAAGCTTGAGGTTGTCCAAGATTTTACTTTGCTTGGCTCTATAATCAACACCCGTGGAAGCAGCAGTCAAGAAATCCAAAGACGTATTGCTCTAGGAAAAGCTGTGGCAAAAGATCTCTTTAGAGTATTGAAAAGCAAAGATGTCACATTGAAGACAAAGGTGCGTCTGACTCATGCCATGGTATTTTCTGTGGGATCATATGGTTGTGAAAGCTGGACATTGAACAAGAGAGACAGAAAAAGAATTGATGCTTTTGAATTGTGGTGCTGGAGACGTCTAATGAATATACCATGGACTGCCAAAAGAACCAACAGATCTGTCCTAGAAGAGGTACAACCAGAGTGCTCCTTGGAAGCAAAAATGGCCAAACTGCGTCTTACATATTTCAGACATGTAGTCAGGAGAGAACAATCCCTGAAGAAGGACATCATGTTTGGGAGAGTGGCAGGTCAACGCAAAAGAGGAAAACCCTCCACCAGATGGATTAACACAGTGTCTGCAACAATGGGCTTAAACATAAATAATATGGTTTGCCTGGCACAGAGTTGGCAAGTGTTTCAATCTGCTGTACATAGGGTCCCTATGAGTCAGCACCTAACAACAACAACAACAACACATCTGATAAAGGTCTAATTACCAGAATTTATAAGGAACTCAAAAAAATTCCCAAGAAAACAAACAACCTAATACACAAATGGGCAAAGGAACTAAATAGACATTTCTCAAATGAAGAAGTCCATAACGCCATGAAACACATGAAAAAATGGTCAATATCCCTAGCCGGTAGGGAAATGCAAATTAAAATAACTCTGAGATTTCACCTTACACCAGTAAGAATGGCCAAGATCAATAAAACAACATCAAATGATGGTGAGGTTGCAGATAAAAGGGAACACTCTTACATTGTTCGTGGAGCTGTAAATTGGTCCAACCACTGTGGAAATCAATATGGACATATCTTAAAAAACTAAAAATAGATGTACCATATGACCCACCTATAACACTATCGAGAATTTACCCAAAGGGATCTACCATATGACCCAGCTGTAACACTGTTGGGAATTTACCCAAAGGGAGATGTGTCATCATACCACAGAAACACCTGTATCTCCATGCTCAATGCAGCACTTTTCACAATAGCAAGGATATAGAATCAACCAAAGTGCCCTTCAACAGAAGAATGGGTAAAAATACTGTGGTACATATACACAATGGAATACTACTCAGCAATCAAAAAATGAAATAATGCCATTCACAGCGAAATGGACCCAAGATATTTTTAAGAATATTTTCTTTCCTAGGGAAAGGGATAGAGAAATGTTTGCTGACTACTAATCCAGAGAATAGTTTTCACATTTGCAGATTTGTAGATTTCTGGTAGGTACATAATAGTTGAATGCGTATTTTATTCACAATTTAAGCCAGGTTCCTCAATACTTACTGATACACCCATGTCCACCCTTACAAGCAACCTTTAATGACCTAGTAGGATGTGTAAAGTCAATTTTTGGCACTCTATTTTAAATGTAATCACAAGTGCTCAATCAGCAAAGGACCATCAGGCGATAGCCACTGCAAACTGTGGAGGGAAAGCAAATAGAAAATGCTGGGCTACATTTCCCACTCACATGATGCTTTTTTGTCTGAACGGTATGTAAATCGGCCCTATTATTCACACACACACACACACACACACACACACACACACACATAAATGAAATAAAATCTCATGAAGACTTCCTACACATTATTAATACAAATAGATCTGCTATAATCTAAGATTGTCTAAGGTAAATGTTAATGTACAAAAACAATATAAAATGATTTCCATCTGCAATTTCCTTTATAACTAGCTTCCATGCTGAGTATTACTCTCCTTAATAGAGAAAATGGAAGCTAAATAGAGAATGCTTGTTTCTGCTGCTTCTTTTTTTTTTTTTCTTTAGGTGCTGGAGGTTGATCCAGATCTTTGAGCATGCTAGTCGAGTACACTATCACTGTGTTGCACCTCTAGTCCATTTTTAAAGTTTTTATTTTGAGACAGGTTCTCACTAAGTTGCCTCTGGTCTCAGATTCACAATCCTCCTCCTTCAGGCTCCTGAGTAGCTTGGATGATAGGCATGTGCCACTACACCTGGCTTCTCTGACATCTTTTAACATCACATTGCTCTCTCCGGTTCTTAGAAAGCATGTCATCATGCTGCCTGAAATTCCATGCCTTCTCTTAAAAACTACCACCACTGAGCATTGCTTTTTATTTCTCCTTAACATGTTGTTGTTGTTAGGTGCCCTTGCGTCAGTGTCCGACTCATAGCTACCCTATGTACAACAGGTGAAACACAACTATCAGTGCTTCTCTGCTCCTCATAGGGTTTTCAATGGCGAATTGATTTTTAGGAGTGGGTTGCTGGGTTGGTCTTTCTCCTGGTGTTCCCAGGCAGTCTCCCATCCATGTAATAATCAGGCCTCACCATGCTTAGCTTCTGAGATCTGATGGGATTGGGCACTACAATGATATGGCTGCTGGCTCCTTCCTTAGCATAGGAGGTTTATAATTCCATGTTGCATGTGTGGTGTTCTACAGATGATGTGACAATTCTTATAACTGTCTGTGGGACTTACTAACTTCCATGGATCCAAATTTGCTTTCATTTCTGAGGTTCCATTCACCTGTCTGTGATGTGTTACAGTACTTTATTGTTCTTACATCCTAGAATAGGTATTTCTTTGTATATTTTGGAATTTTTTATTAGGCTATATTCTCGTGAGTACGTATGTGTTTGATCTAGGAATCTGCAATTGTTTGACCTTCCCAATGCTAACAACTGTACTGTCAATCAACTTCATTCATGTAATCAATCCTGTGTCCTCCCCCTGAACACTGTTATCCCTTATAACTATTCTAACTTGAATTTGTATATGAAAACGTCTGACTATAGATTTTTGTCCTGCTTTCCACTGTCGTCCTCTCCTATACACATTTACTGGTGTCTTTTCCATATCTTGTCCCTTGAGCTCAGTTTTACATCACCATTGACCACTTCTTTCATGGCTTCATATCCTTCCAGAACTTTCAGCAAAGATCCTACTGTCTTATGTTTTTCTAAGACAGCCTCATTGAAAACCTTCACCATTTACCATCTCTAGTCATACGTTTTGCCTGCAGCCGTAGCCCTGTGGCAATCGATCCCATCAGATCTTGGAAGCTAAGCAGGGTCAGGCCTGGTTAGTACCTGGATGGGAGACCGCCCGGGAACACCAGAAGTTGTAGGCTGGGAGAAGCACCCGGCAATCCCCTCCCAAAAATCAATCTGCCATTGAAAACCCTACGAACAGCAGAGAAACACTGACAATAGTGTTTCCCCTGTTGTACTGAGGGTCGCTATGAGTCGGATACTGACTCGACGGCACCTACCAACAACAAGTCATACATTTGGGCATTTTAATGTTGGCCCATGAAATCACGTTACTATCTCTTTTGTATTTTGTTGCCACTAAAAAATAATTTCAGTTTCCTTCAAGCTCAAGTTACTGATTAGATAGTACTAGCTAACACACCCTATTTTAACCCAGCAATTGTATTAGTAAGAGCTTTTGAATTAAGGGAGAGAAATAAGATTTCCTAATGGTTCCTATGTCTACAGCTATACCACCCTGGCATCCAATCTTGTCTGATCTCAGAATGTAAGCAGGGTCTAGCCTGGTTAGTCCTTGGATGGGAGACTTCCTGGGACTACTCAGTGCTGTAGGCTTGGGAGAAGGACCTGGCAGCCCACTCCCAATACAATCGGCCATGGAAAACCCTTTGAATAACAGGGAAGCACTAACATAGTGCCAGGCATGGGACAGTGTTGAGTAGTGTTTCATTCTGTTGTACTCTGAGTCAGACCTGACTTGATGGTACTTAACAAGAACACCAATGGTTCATGTATTTGAAAAGTCTAGGCAGTCATTCTCAACCTTGGCATACATAAGAATTCACTACAGGATGTATTAAAATGAAAATTGTTCAGCTTATTCTAGGATTTCTGATTCAGGAGATTTCGGATGAGGGCAGATAATTTGATTTTCCAACATGTTCCCAGGGGCAGGGACCGTGCTTTAATTAACCAGTAATCTAAAATAAAATTCTCTCCAAACATATTTGTTACAATTGCTCAGAGATACCACAAGAATACCTCTATATTCCATCTGCATCTATCTCCTCCTCTTTGTTGGATTCAATTTTCAGGCAATGTCTTATCCAAGACAGAAAAAAAAAAATTGTAGTAACTGCACCAGGATTAAATATCCTTTTTAGCTCATATTGATAGAGATAAAAGATTGTCTTTCTCCATAATTCCTATAAGAGATCTGGAAAATGAACTGGAAGTAAGATTTAAGTTTTATTACTGGGAAATAAGAAAAGAGAGGATCCACAAAGAAAAGATCTTGGTTAGATTGAAATTTCCTTCAGTGTTTTGCATCTCTTTACCATACTTTTACCACACTCTGACAAGGTGACTTCCTTTATCTTAGTAAAGAATCTTACTGAAAATTTAACCAAAAGAGGCAAGGTAATAAACCAAGATATCACTCATTCACCTCTTGACCCAAACATGTAGTCAAAAGAACATATCTTTAGGGGCCATAGAGTATGTGTGGCAAAATAGTTAGAAAACAAAAGAAAGAGTATGGGAAAGGAAAAGAGTCAACTATACTGAATAGTAAATATAAATAAATAAACAGGTTATTGTCTCTGGAGTGAGGAAATTGTCAGAACACATAATATATCATTACCACCTTTATTTCAATTTGGAGGAAAAATATTTCCTTTTCATAACACTAATACCATGAAGAAAGCTCTTGTTTTCAGAAGGAATTTTATTAACCAATTTTCCTTCAGATTTCTCGATTTAGAACCCCCATTCTCTCATTCTAACAACTTTTAATAACACTATAAATTTAGTTAAATCTATCCAATTTAACATACATGATTGGATGTTTATGAGTGCAATCAAAAATTAGCTTATACCAACCTGATTTTTTTAACAAACTAAATGCCATGTAGATATATACACAGCAATAAATATTCATTTATTTCCTCATTTTAAAGTCTGAAAGCCATTCCACTCTATAAATTACACCATAAATTATTTAAACATTTCCTAGCTGTTGAATATTTTGGTTGTGTCCAATATTTTGTCACTGTAAACAATGTCAAAAATAACATTTGTATTTATATATTTTTTATATTTGTTTAGTTTTATAGCATAAAATTCCAGATGTGGAATTACTGGATCAGAGGCTATGTTTTTACGGCCTTTGACTAATGTAACCTCCAGAATGACCACCGTGCTCCACTTGGTGGTTGAAAGCTCAGGGTCACAAGTATTGCCTCACACTGGATGTTGTTGATGTTATTGTTATTTTTTGGTGCCATCAATTCAGGTTGTATATAGCAACCCTATGTACAACAGAATGAAACACTCCCAGACACCATGCCATGCCTGGCACTATCATCAGGGCTTCTCTGCTACTCATAGGGTTTTCAGTGGCTGATTGTTTATTGGGAGTGGGCTGCTGGATCCTTTTCCCAAACCTACAGCACCTGGTATTCCCAGGCGGTCTCCCATCCAACTATGTCTGACCCTACTTAGCTTCCGAGACCTGATGGGATTAGATGCCACAGTGGAACAGCTGCAGGCACCAAGCAGATTAGGCAATATTAAAAGAAATAGTACCACTCTGGTATCCACTCCTGTCTGGTCTTGGAAGCTAAGCAGGGTCTGGCCTGGTTAGTACTTTGATGGGAGACCACCTGGGAATACCAGGTGCTGTGGGCTAGGGAGAAGGACCCAGCAGCCTATTCCCAAAACAATTAGCCATCAAAAACCCTGTGAATACCAGAGAAACACAGACAATAGTGCTGGACATAGGGCATGGCACAGTGTCGAGGAGTGTTTCATTCTTTTGTACATAGTCACTATGAGTCAGACTTGACTTGATGGCATCTAACAACAACACTCTTAGTATAAAGTGTACCTTGGTGTTGATTTAGTTTGCATAATTTTCCACTGTGGTTTAAACATTTTTCAAGTATCTACTTGGTATGTGTATTTCTGCTTGGCCCCTTTGTTCATTAGGAGTATTCCTGATAACAGAAATTATGAATGTGTGTTGAGGCTTAAAATATACCATGTTTGTCTTAGTATTTTACAAGCATTATTTCATCTAATTACCACAATAACCTTATGAATATGTGCTGTGATTATTCATATTTTACAAATAGCAGTCCAAGAATAGATAGTTTAAATCCTTTTCCAAATGTCACACTCAAAGTAGCAAACAAAGCCAGAACCAAGCATGGATCTGCCTGAGGCCAAAAGCATAGGCCCTTATTGTATTATTGACTTATTAATTCCATAATTTTCTTGCTCACTAGTGCTGTCTTTTCACAGGCTGCCTTTAGATCTTGTCTGGATTCTAGTGGCAATCTTTGATTCTAGTCTTACGGGACTCAGTGTTATCATCTATTATACATCTGAAAAGGTTATTTTTTCCTTCACAGTACTGGGGTGTGGAACCCAAGGCCTCGTGCATGCTAGGAAAATGCTCTACCCCTGAGCCATAACCCTTGACCTCCTTTTCTTTATTGTTGTTTGTTTTTGATTTTGAGACAAGGTCTTGCTAAGTTATACATGCTGCCTCTTATCTTGAACTCACAATCTGCCTACCTCAGTTTCCCAAGACACTGGGGTCCCAGGCAAGTACTATAGCAGCCAGCTGATATAAATCTGGTCCTAATTCTTCTTGCATTAAAATCTCCATCTTTCTCATTCATACACAGAAAAACCCAAACTTCTTATCCAAGGTACAAATGCTTTTGTGGTTTGGCCCCAGTTAGTTACATCTATAGCTTTGCCAACAGCATGAAACTTGCTTCTCAACCTTGCTCATCCTGTTCTCTACCTAGATCATCCTGTTCTCTACCTCAGCAACTGGCATGCAGTGTTTTACAGCCCTGAATGTGAACACTCATACTTGTTCATGTACTAAATACCCTATCTCTGCCTTACCCTACCCAGCCATCAACCCCAACACTCACAGCCTTCTTCTACCAGAATGTCTTGTATCAAACATGTCTATAATCTGCTCTCTAAAGCTATTCATTTTTATTTGAAACATTTTTAAATTTTTTAATATTTATTTTTTACTCATTTTGAGACAGAGTCTGGCTAAGTTACATAGGCTGCCTCTGGCTTCGAGCTCATGATCCTGAGTCATTGGAACTACAGGTATATGCCACTGGGAAAGTCTAAAGCTCTTCTTATATTACCTGTTCCCTTTCCTGTTAAGACTACTGTTCACTATCATTACCACTTCATAACTAAACCACTTTAATAATTTACGTCAACCTCACTATACTTAAATTTGATTTTGAATAACAAATTCTGTGCTATTCATTCTACATCCTGCATTTCTACCCAAAAAAGAAGACTGAACATAATAGTACTTTTGATAAATAAAACAATGAACATATTTTATAGTTCCCTACCCAACCTTCTCCTGAAGTTCAAAAGATAAAGCAAATTCATTACTTTAAATAGACATTGGACTTATGTATACACACACACACAGTATGCCAAAAATGTGTACACATTTTAAGAAATGAAAAAAAAAAACCCTGTGAAAATTGAAATACTCAAGCCAGGTCTGGTGGTGCACTTCTGTAATCCCAGGATTTAGGAGGCTAAGGCAAGGGGATCAACTTGAGTTCCAGGCCAGCCTGGGCTACACAGCAAGACTCTGTTTCAAATAAAAATAAAACAAAATAAAAATTGTAATACTCAGTACATACCCATAACAAAAGATAAATATAAGTCACATTTGACTTCTGTAATTACCAAGATATGCAGAAAGTGGTTACCATAACAGAAGTGGGATTTATTTATTTATTTTTGCTGTAAAAGACCCCTTGGATCTTCCCTTGTGCACATGACCCATAGTACCATGTACCTCAAACTTATCACACAGGTGCTATTCCTAGATGTGTTGGAGGTTCTGTTGCACACTCATGTCTCCATTGATGTTATATTTCCACAATCTTCTCAAATTTCAAAATACTCCTTCAAAATGTCCTTGTACTGCTTGAACAACTGTGTTTCTTCCATTTTCTTCAGTCTCCTGTAGCACAGTGGCACTAGCATTCATTTGATTAATACCATCTTTAGAGGGAATCTCATACAACACATTGTTACTATAACTCAATTCAATTTCAAAAAGTAATACTTAGATAACACCTCAGAATGTTTATACATGTTTTGGCACGCCAGGATATGTACAAAGTGTGTCAAAAAATGTACACAGATTTTAAATTTTAAAATTGTAAAACTCAACATATACTGATAACCAAATGTGAATACAAGCCATGTTTGACTTCTGCAATTTCAAGAGATGCTCACAGTAGTTACAATAAAAATTTAATTCAACTTCAAAAAGCAATGCATAGATAAAATCTCTTAAATGTGTAGTTTTTCTCCTCCAGTGGTATGTGTGTATACATACACAGATTCATACATATATGTGTATATGTGTGCATGTGTGCATATGTGTGTGTATATATGTATATGTATATTGTTTCTTTTCTTAGGTGCCATCCAGTTGAGTTCAACTCAGTGACCTTCATAGAGTTTTTATTGGCTGATTCTTTTGGGATTACTTCGGGAGTAGATTGCCACATCCTTCTCCTGTTTCTGTGGTGCTGGGGTTTGAACCTAGGTCTTCAGAGAGGGCAGAGCAGCACTCTACCAGTTGAGCTAAACCCAAGTCATATATATACATGGAGTTTTGTGCATGCTAGGCAAATGTTCCACCACTGAGCTAAGCTGAGCTGTATCCCATCCCCCCTTTTTTTTTAGTTTTGAGATAGGGTCTCCTTGAGTTGTGCAGGCTGCCTCTGACCTCAAACTCATGATCCTTCCTGTTGCAGCCTGCCAAATCACTGAAATTACTAGTGTGCCCCAAGATGTTTCGCTTGGAATTATATTAAATATAATTCTTCATTGCATGGATCCTTTTGTCATTAAAAAATGAAACATTTTGAGCTGCATGCAGGGGCATACACCTCTAATTCCAGTGACTCAAGAGGTGGAGGCAAGAAGATTGCAAGGCCAACTCCACCCTGTGGAATGTAGCAAGACTCTGTCTCAAGATAAAAAATTAAAAAGAAATGGCTGAGGGTGCAGCTCAGTGGTAGAGTGATTATAAAATATGCCCAATGCTCTGGGTTCTGTCCCACAGAACTGAACACAAAAAAATATCATTTTAAAATAACTCAGTACTCCAAAATAAAAAAAAAATTCTAAAATTAAGCAACAACAATAACAGCAAAATTATGGAGAGGAACTTGATTATCAACTGAAGCTACTTTTGCTTTGTATTTATTTCAGTATGTGCTTACAATAATGTAACAGTTTTAAAAGGTATATCATTTAAGCATTAATTCTTACTGAAAGCATAATAGTAAAGATGCATATTTGCTTATCATAAATTCTCTAGTTTTTAATATAAAAAGTCTATTGAAAATAGTTTGCAAAAATAATTGTTTCAAATTGTTTCATCTATTTACTTTTGTCACTTTGAATCTTTAAAACATTTTGAAACATACAATGAAGTGAATTGTTTTAGAAAAAACATGTAGACATTAAATTATTGAGCTATCCATGCATAATTTAAATAATTGCTTTTAGAAGATACCCTGTTTGATGGAAGCCTGTAAAAGGGAGATTAAATTCTGAGTATTCTTAGGCAATTTTGTTTTCAAAAACTTCTGTCATGTTGTGATAATTTTCACAAGTCTATCAATAGTAGCCCAACTCACCAGTGTCAATGAGAACAATCTGTGAGATGCTTAGGGAAATTACACTATTTCTACTTCAGGTTGCTGGAAAATTTTAATTACCTCTAGTCAATTTGTACATTAAAAGATACAGTATTCAATTTTAAACATCAATATAAGACACAGAATGGCTTTGCTTCCTTGTTATATCGTATCAAAATAGTTGGTCAGTTTGTCAAGTCAGGAAATGAGTAAGTAAGGAAGGAGGCTTTGAGGGGACAGAGCCAAAGGCGGTCAGCCTAGCATTTATATACCATAGATTATGGCAGTGAAGGCAATAGTTCCAAGGTGAGCATTCTTGGAAGTAATCAATTTAACAAAAATAAGAAAAAGATGGAACATCTATAAGCCCACAAAACACGTGTAAGCCCTTATTGAAAACAATTGGGGTAAAATGCATGTTAAAATTTAGAACTCTCAGCTTTGAGCAAAGTAACATGGAAAATGTGCTTTATGATGTACAATATTTCAGTGGAGTCTGGGACAGCAGTCTATATTAAATGTATTTTTGATTATTCATATAACATATGTCTTCTCAATACCATAGAATAAATGAAGACTATTCATATGGGGCTCAGATACAGCTCAGTTGGTAGAGAACTCCTCTAAAGTCTCTGAGGTCTCAGGTTCGATTCCCAGCACCAGCACCGTGAAAATGGGAGCAGGACATGGCAATCCACTCTTGAAGCAATCCCGAAACAATCAGCCATTGAAAACTCTATGAGTTGGATAGGACTCAAAGAAAACCTGAGAACAACAACAATTATTCATATGCATACAGCCATACCACCCTGGCATTGCTCCAATCAGGTCTCTAAAGCTAAGCAGGGTCAGGCCTGGTTAGTTCTTGAATGGGAGACCACCTGGGAACACCACATATGCTATAGGCTTGGGAGAAAGATGTGGCAGGCCACTTGTAAAAACAATCAGACATTGAAAATCCTATGAATAGCAGAGAAGCACCGTCATAGTGCTGGGAATGGCACAGTGTCAAGGAGTGTTTCATCTGTTGTACTTAGGGTCACTAGGAGTCAAACCCTACTCCATGGCACCTAACAACAACAACAAAAGCAATTATTCACAGATCAGTTCTGGTTTGGTTTCATCAGTGAATGAGTTCTAGTAAAGTTAGGTTGTACTATCAAATGAGAGTTTAAATAAATAAAGCAAAACAAAATAACACAGATCAAAACAAAACAAGGTTTCTTCCCGAGTTCACATTTTAGAATTATAAATAAATGATTGTATAGTCCTGCTTACTTGTCCAATGTCAATCATATCCACATTCTCTTGGGGCAGAAAAGATTTAGAAACCTGAAAAAATTAGGGACTCTATTACTATAACATATAATCTGCAGCTATAGTTCTGCAGTCCAGGTACTATGACAACAAAAAAAACTATTAAATCAATATACAGGAAATATAAAGGAAAGTTTTAAAAAATATATGTAGAGGAGTGCAGAGGGTCTTGGTAGGCAAAAGTCAGAAAGATCAACAACAAAACTTCTTAGTGTAATTGTATATGTGTCTATGGTTTTAAAAAAAAGGTATAAGAGATTGTGGTAAGTGTCTTCTCCATCAACCTCCAGCTGAGGTCCTGTGGATGAGATTGATCAGTGTGAAGGCAATGAAAGCAGTATGTGGTGGTTGTCATATTAGTAATATATCTCAGCAGCTGAGGTAGGGGCACTCATTTGCCTGAGGACTAGAAAAGGCCTTACTGAGGAACTTGTTCCTGGGTTGAGGCTCGCTGGATGAGTTGTCCTCCAATCGATCACCTACGGACACTAATGTGCTTTAATGCATGAGACAGGGAATAGTGAAGATAGCCACGTTGTTTCTTTTATTGAATGCTGGTGACTCACTCACGGTAGCTGGGTCTGTGCACACCTGGGAATGATCATAGATGTGAAGAAGCCACAGCACCCCTGGTCATAGCTGTGGGCACTGCCCTGAGTAGAGCCATTTTGTTGATTGCCTGGATTCCTTTCTAGTGCTTTCTCAGTGTGCTGTGTTTTTATCTGAAATTTCTCCCATTTATATTACCTGCTTTTTTTTTTTTTTTTTTTTTTTTTTTTTTTTTTTTTAACTTTTTGAGACAGGGTCTCGCTAAGTTATGCAGATACCTCTGATCTCGAGCTTGCGATCCTCCCTCCTCCACCTCCCGAGCCACTGGGATTACAGGCGTGTGCAAGTTTTGTCCTCTCAGAGTTAGATATGAAATGTAAATTGGAATCTATGAGAATGATTTGAAAAGGAAATCGTGTTAATATTTCATTTAATGAAGTAAATGCTGTATAAAAAATACTAGAAAGCCCTGTGGTCAGTGTTTATATTTGTTCCCTGCCCCCCAACACAACTCATTTAATGGACTTCGTGAGCCTTAATTTTTGTTTTCATTTGTAGATAATGGAACAACTTCTTCACAGTGAAAGAGGGACTCAAAAATATGCAACTATCCCATTTACAATATTTGTCGAATCTAATACACATAAAATAATAATAGAGGCAACCATCTCTACAGGCAGGCAGGCTAGCAGATCAGCTGGGCCAAGGCAGTAAAAAAAAAAAAAAAAAAAAAAAAAAAAAAAAAAAAAAAAAAAAAAAAAAAAAAAAAAAAATATATATATATATATATATATATATATATATATATATATATATTTATACACACACATATATACATATACATAAGACATAGAAATTGGGAACTTGACAGCCTGCTGGTTAAAAGTAGAAAGGTCCAGCTGGTAGATAAATGGAGAACATAGTAGCACTGATCTGATAGTCTGAGCAAAGTAAAAACCAAATAAATAAATACCAATATAAATCAAAGATAAGGGGGGAGAAGACCAAAAATGAGAGACCTTGGGACCTAAACATGACTAAAACTCCTAAAAGGTCAAGGGATTTTTCTACTAAAGATGAGCTTTGAAATGTTTCCCTAACAGTTCAATTTAAAGGAAAACATGTAATATCTACCGAAAGGGTCTGGGTTTGATTTTCTAAATCAACAACTGAAAATTTATCTGGCCACGCGTTCTAAGGATCTATGGTGATTCTCTGTATAGCTTGTGAACCTGAACCATTTGATTAACAAAGTTCTGAAATCTATGGTCTCATGATTAAATTTTGTGAGGCTTTATTTGATACTTAAGAATGATTTTAAAAAATCAGTATGTTCTGTAAAAAAAAAAATTGCTTCAGAGATGGAGGTAGTTGGCATCTCTAGAAGCTATTGGCCTGTTTGCTTTAGTGTTCTTGTGGACTCACTCGCTTTCTCTCTCTCTCTCTCTGTCTTGTTACAATACTAAAGTTTAAGAATAAAATATTAATAATTATTTTGGATTATCCTTAATCCAATAAATCACAACTAGAACTTGAGCATATTTGGCTCCATGATGGTATTAAAATAGGAATTAGGTTTAGAGTTTTCACATCTCATTTGTCATATATTTAATAGATTTAGATTCATATTTAGTGCACTTTCTCTCTCTAAATGCCACAACCATGCAGAAAGTACCAAAAAGTTCGCTAATGATATTTGCCTTATGTATTTTCCTTTTCTTCCTTTCTTTCTTTTTTTTTTTTTTTGTGGTCCTGGGGGTTGGACAGAATTTCACCAAAATGTATTCATTAAAAATTTCTCTAATTTCCATAAATTAATAACACCTTTTACTTGCTGAGTAAAATTGGCTAAACAAGGTTACACTTTTGGCCTCAATTTTTTTTCTCTGCTCAAAATGAGAGTGTTAACTGTTCTGACTACAATTACTAGAATAAAAGCAGCTCACAGATTCTCCCTCACCAAATTTTTGCAAATATAAAAACATTAGAGTGCAGCAAAAATTTTGCCACTGACCTCTTGTTTTCCCTATCATGGTAAATGTTGTTGTTGTTAGGTGTCATCAGGTTGGGTCCAACTCATAGTGACTCTGTGTACAACAGAATGAAACACTCCTCAACAATCTGCAGTGCCTGGCACTATATCAGTACTTCTCTGCTATTCATAGGGTTTTCAATGGCTAATTATTTTGGGATTGCTTTGAAGTGGGCTGTGATATCCTTCTTTCATTTTTTGTCATGCTGGAGATTGCTCCTAGGACCTCAGAAAGTGCAGATCTGTACTCTACCAACTGAATTAAACCCCAGCCCAAGATGACAGATAAGCACAGAAAATGAAAACTTTGATTTTGAAAGAGTAGACCTCAGTTCTCTGTCCTAGAGCCCAGAGGCTGTACCTGGAAAGAAGGTAAATTGAAAAATCTTCACAATCTTCTCTCATGCCCTCCTCTCCAGCACACATACAATACACAAAGATAGTGATCCTCTCATCACTGAGGTATCAGTGTCTCCTTATCTCAGTGCTTCAGCAGGAGATGCAGCCTACAATGGGAGCTTGCAGCTTTCAGGGCCCCAAGCAGGAAATTATCTAAATTTAGGAATAATCTCCTTAGAAATAGGATACAGCTCTGTTTAAATTTAGTTCATAATTTTTCAAAGCTGTTAAAAGCATACTAAAACACATATTAGACTACATGTTCTCAAAAGAAAAAGTAAAAAAATAAAGGGTGTGTGTATCCTTCAGTTATGCCCCCAGATTACAGAAATGTGGGATGTGAGAACAGATTTCAAGGTATAATTTAGAAGGAAACACTTTTCTCTCTCTCTCTCTCTCTCTCTCTCTCTCTCTTTCTCTCTCTCTTTCTTTCTTTCTTTCTTTCTTTTCCATATGACAAGGTGGGAAAAGTCAAGGTGAAATCAACTGAATTTTATAAATCAAATGATAGTTATCATCTGTTCATATGAAGTTATGAGAAAAGAATGATGTCCTTAAAAAAGACTGATGACTACAGTCTAGGAGAAAACATAAATCAAGAAACAGAAGAAAGCCTAATAAAGCCATGAATTAAAAAAATAATGTAGTTTATTGGACTAGAAATGCAATTCAGTGGTACAGAATGTACTTTCTGAGCCCATGTGAGGCCCTGGATTTGATCTCAAGTGCTTTGGATGATATAGTTTATAGATAACAACAAGAGGCTGTATATATAAGGTTTGTAATACATAGAATAAAAGTATAGAAATGATATGTATATGTAGATTGTTATATATACACACAAACAGTAAATCTGGAATAAATGAATTTATTTCTTTTGAGAACAAGATTGTTAATTAAATAATCATGAAGGATACAAACTCTTGTCACATTTATTATCTTAACCTGGGGGGAAGTCATTCACCTCTATAAATAAAACTATTGATTCTCCTTCAAATGAAAGCTAAGTCTTTCTCTGGTCTATGTGACAGAAAAGATAGCTGCTTCCAGTTCCTGAATGTGGTAGCTTATGGCTTTATCCACCAGCTATACACTGGCAGTCCTGGTCACCAGCCAAAAAATTTTCATGGAGGAGGTTTCAGCATGGGTCAGTTGT
This sequence comes from Pedetes capensis, assembly GCA_007922755.1. Lineage (NCBI taxonomy): Eukaryota > Metazoa > Chordata > Mammalia > Rodentia > Pedetidae > Pedetes > Pedetes capensis. The sequence goes on along the minus strand of VMDO01023420.1, from coordinate 16,330 downwards.
TTCTCCCTAGTTATTAAACACGTGCACATGCCTGCTATTTCCTCTGTACACGACTGTACTCTTTCCTCACCATTTTTTACTTGCTTCTAGAGAATTCATCTTTTATTATAACCTATATCTTAAACTATAAGTCTCTGTATACAATTTTTTTTCTGAACATAGTTGACCACAATTTAATTTTGACTTTCAGACTTAACAGGTTAACCTCCCCTACAGTTATCCTAAAAGGAACATATAAGCTCTCAGCTTCCGCTCTAGAGAATGTGGGGATCTGAGATGACACTGGCATTCTCCTACTTACTTATTTGCAATTTAAGGTAGTTAATCTACTGTCATGTATAAGTACTTCCCTACTATGGTTCATGACATCATACCACATGCATTTTCTATAGCCACTTGTAACTTCTGCAGAATTCTCATCCCTTATTCATAATGGGCATAGGTGGAAAAGTCACATTATTCTCTATTTCAAGAACTTCAATCAGAATAAATGTGAAAAATCCAATACTCCACACTGAAAATGTCTTTACCAGGAACCAATCAATCTAAACCCTTCATCCTCAAATCTTTTGGGAAGTCCTGGGCTTTGTCAGCAGCTGAAACTATTATACCTCTGTAAATTTAAACTCTAACACAGAGTCTTTGATCACAACTTCATTTATCTTCTTTCAATTCTCATGCTAAAGAAATCTTTTTGATTTTACTGAAGGCCTGAGCTTCTCCAATCTGATTCACATTTGTTTTCACCTATCAACTTTCTAGCTAGAGACTCCATGTTTTGACTCAACAATTGGCTTGTATTCTGTTTTCTACTATACCTGTTTTAACCTTTCCCCATGAATTAATCTACCAATTGAATAGTTCCTAAGTCTGGACCACTAAGCACTGTTGGTGAAAATCACATGGTAGATAAATCAGAGCCACTTCAAATTCAAGTACAAGCAGTACTCTTGGCTTGTACTTAGTACTCACAAGCAATGTTACCTGTTTATGATCAACTTCCTTTTCAATATTTCTGAGTAATAATTTCCAAATATTTAGCATTTTTCTCCAATCTCTTCCTTACGTTCTCTGCAGATCCCTGAAAGGTAAGGTCTTCTTTGCCTGGGGCTGAGACAAATGTAGTCATTATCATAAAAATATTGATGTCAGTCAAGAACTATTGATTATACAAGCACAAAGCTACCATAGCATGGTTAATCCTGATACATCCTTTGTTCCTAAAGTATAGATGATAGTGAGTAACCAATTTTATGATTAAAAACATTATATTTAACATAATATAAGATGTGGCTTACACCTGTTATCCCAGCGACATGGGAGGTAGAAGCAGGAAGATTGTGAGTTTAAGGCCAGATGAAGCCAGTGTTAACTCAGAGTGACCTTGTCTCAAGATAAATAAAAAGTGTGCTGGGGGTACAGCTTAGTGGTAAAGCAAAGTATGTGCAAGACCCTGAGTTCAACCCCAAGTAACACACCCACACAAAATAATAATATTAGAGAAGACGAGTCTCACGGCAGATTTTCAAGAATTATGCCATCTGAAATTACATATGATCCTAATTATTGATGGATTTCATTTTGCAAATTCACTTATTAAATTTGGTTCTCATCCCCAAATCAATACTTGTTACACTTATATCCTCCTTCAAGGACATGCATAGAGAGGCAAAAACCTTAAGTTGCCAGATATGTATATTGCCAGCTGAAGTGAAGCAAAGTGAAACTCTGTTTGCTTTTTTTAGCTCTCATGCCATTGACAAGTGTTCTTTTGTGGTCTATGACCACACTTTTTTTGTATTTTTTTATTTTGACTATATAAAATTGTCCCTAAGCACAGTGCTGTAGTGTTGCCTGATGTCCCTAAGCACAAGAAGGTGGTGTGTCCTTTGCAGGAGTATATGTGTCAAATAAACTTGGTCCAGGTATGAATGATAGTGTTGTTGCTGGTGTGTTCAATGTTAATGAGTCAGCAGTATATATTAGATGAGGTCTCTTTAAATGGAAACACGCATAAAGGAAGGCTATGTATTGACTGGGTGACAAAGATGTTGTGAGCAAAGAATTGTGGGAATCTAATAGCTGATTTCCCCTGGGAGCAATAGTTAATAGTGTTTGTGAAGGCTTTATAGACTAAACTACCTGAATAACCCGAATAACAAGAATCTAACATACATGGATATTAAGTTCACAGCGATTGGGGCTTGTGGTAAATGACCTAATCCAGTGCTCTTCAAGGTCACACAAAGTAAACTGCTCATTTGAAAATAGTGATACTAACTGAAAACAACTATGGAGTCACTCAAAATATAACGTGAATGGCCAGCTGCTGTGGCATGTACCTGTAATCCAAGCTACATGGGAGTCTGAAGCAGGAGGATTTCAAGGTTGAGGACAGAGACAGCCTGCACTACTTAGCAAGACCCTGTTGATAGATAGATAGATAGATAGATAGATAGATAGATAGATAGATAGAAAGGTAGGTAGGTAGATAGAAAGGGGGTGCAGCTCAGTGGTAGAAAATGTGCCTAAAATATGCAAGGCACTAGGTTCAACCCCTCTGTGCTAATATATATATGGAATATGTTTATGATAAGCAAACTATTTTGGGACATTGGCATCTCTGATGATTTTCATGACAAGTTTTTCATGTTAATGATTTTCATGGTAAGGTGAACCAACTGGATTAGCAGAGCAAAATATATGTCATTCTCTTTTCTGGTAGATGAAGAGATCTTAATTGGGATATCATAACTAATTAGTAATGAATAGTCTGTAAGTAAAAATCACTGCATCAGAAAACTGGTTAACCTAAATATGTTGTTGTTGTTAGGTACTATCGAGTTGGGTCCTACTCATAGAAACCCTATATATAGCAGAATGAAACACTCCCCAATTCTGTGCCAGGCACACAATCTTATTTATCTTTAAGCCCATTGTTGCAGACATTGTGTCAATCCATCTGGTGGAGAGTTTTCCTTTTTTTCATTGACCTGACATTTTCCCAAACATAATGTCTTTCTCCAGGGATTGGTGTCTCCTAGCCACATATCCAAAATATGTAGGACACAGGGTAGCCATCTTTGCTTCCAATAAGCACTCTGGTTGCACTTCTTCTAGGACAGATCTGTTGATTCTTTTGCCAGCCCATGGTATATTCAATAATCGCCTCCAGCACCATAATTCAAAAGCATCAATTCTCCTCCTGTCTCCCTTTTTCAATGTCCAGCTTTCACAACCATATGATGTGACTGAAAATACCAAGGAGTCAGGTGCACCTTCGTCTTCAATGTGACATCTTTACTTTTCAATACTTTAAAGAGATCTTTCCCAAAGCAATGCATACTTTGATTTCTTGACTGCTGCTTCCACGGGTGTTGATTGTAGAGCCAAGGAAAGCAAACTCATGGAAAACCTCAATCTTTTCTCCATTTATTGTAAAGTTGTATACTGACCCAGTTGTAAGGATTTTTGTTTTGTTGATGTTGAGTCACAATCCACACTGAAGGCTATGTTCTTTGATCTTCATCAGTAAATATTTTAAGTCCTCTTCACTTTCACCAAGGAGAGTTGTGTCATCTGTGTAATACAGGTTGTTGATGAGTCTTCCTCCAATCCTGATGCTGCATTCTTCCTCATAAAGTCCAGCTTCTCAGATTATTTGCTCAGCATATAAATTGAAGAAATATGGTGAAAATATACAGCCCTGATCCACAACTTTCTCAACTTTAAATCAGGCAGTGTTTCCTTGTACTATTCAAACTACTGCCTCCTCATTCATGTACAGATTCCTCATGAGTACAATTAGGTGCTCTGGTATTCCCATTTTCCAAAGTGTTATCCATAATTTGTTATGATCCACACAGTCAAATGCCTTTGTGTGGTCAATAAAGCATAGACATCTTTTTGGTATTCTCTGCTTCTGGCTAATATCCCCCTGACATCAGCAATGATGTCCCTGGTTCCCCACCCTCTTTGGAATCTCACTTGATTTTCTGGTAATTATTTGTGTATATACTACAGCAGTCACTTCTGAATGATCTTTAGTAAAATTTTGCTTGTGTGTGATATTAATGATATTGTCCAATAGTTTTCACATTCAGTTGGGTTCTGTATTTTGGGAATCAGCACAAATATGGATCTCTTCCAGTCAGTTGGCCAGGTAGCTGTTTTCTAAATCTGTTGGTGTAAACATATTAACACCTCCAGTGCTGCATCTGCCTTAAAACAATTGGTAAAACACAAGGCTCCAAGAATTGATGGAATACCAATAGAGATGTTTCAACCCAAATATAATAGGAAGTGAAGATACACTCAAAGAGTCAAAGGGAGAGTGAGATGTAGGGAATTAACATTTCTAAAAATAATAACCTTATGCTTAGTAATGTGCCAAATCTTACATTATCTAATTGAAGCTTGCAGTGGTCATTTGATATTACTATTTTCATTTGTTGATGAAGCAACAGGGAAGTAAAATGTCTAAGCCAAGTTAATGTTGCTATTGTTGATAGGTGCCATCAAATTTTGTCTGACTCATAGTGACCCTCATAGTGTTGTTTTTTTTTTTTTTAACTGGAAATTTTTAACATACAATTTAATGTGTTTCATTCAGACATTCATTTCATTGTGACATTTCCAAATATGCATTTCAGTATACAATGCACAGATAACTTCCCTCTTACCCTCTTGTGTCCCACCTCACCCCTCTCCCACCACCCTACCAATGGCCTCTCTTATACTTGCATATCTTTTGTGGGAACATTTTTCTATATACCCTTGCATCCCTATTATGAATTAAGTCCAAACATTTTTCTGTAGTGATCTATCTTTTTACCTTTCGGCAGTATTACATGAATAATCTAGCACATTTTCATTATTACCATCCTTTGGTATTTTTCGTATTATAATTATTTCCAGAACTATTAAATTTGGGCTGTTTACTTTGAGGTCAACCTCTCTCTCATTCCCCTCTCCTCTTTGTTCCTCTTCCCCCTCCTGTTGTCTTCCATCATCACTTCCTTTTGCTAGATCCCTGCCTCCTCCTTCCCTCTCCTTAAATTGTCCCTTCTCTGCTAAGTTTACATTAGCTTTTTATTATGTTCCAATTTCTGTATAAGTTTTTTCCTTCTTTTAAATTTGATTCAGCTCCCACATGTGAGTGAGAACATGTGGTATTTCTCCTTTTGGGCTTGTGTTTGTTCACTTAAGATAATTTGTCAATGGCTAATTATTTTGGGATTACCTTGGGAGTGGATTGCCATGTCCTCCCATTTTTGCTCTTCTGGGAATCGAACCTGGGACCTCAGACACTGCAGAGCAGCATTCTACCAACTGAGCTAAATCTCAGCTTATATTTTTGCCAGCAGCCTCAATACCACAGTGCTTAAAACTTGGATATACCATGGAAATATGTCAAGAATGTTAAATTTATCTTTATAATTAATTTCATAGAAAAAAGATTTTGAACTGATATTAAAAAAGAAAGTATTTGCTACATATTTTTTTCTGTTTTAGAAATTAACAATATGTTTCCCTAACAAATTATATTTTTTAAACTTCTTTAGTGCCTGTTCGATTATATGCATCTGAAGAAGCAGTATATACAGATTATGCACATAAATATTTGCAAATTATGTAAATAGTGGTAAAGGTTGAATACATGTGTATATACAAATATCAAAGAGGAAATTTTGTATATAAGTATTGCTTCCATATGTAGAGAAGGTCTGGAGTTTTCAGACAATGAATTCCAGACAATGAACTTAAAAAGTTTCGTGGATGATAAACTCTTGACATTTGAATAGATTAAAAAGTGGAATTTAAATGATCCCTCCATCCAATATTTAGCCTCAAATATTGACTAACATACCAGTTGTATGATATTCCCATTGAGAGAAGTATAGAATTCTAGTTTTGAAGATAGCAAAAGCCAACTTCTAAGGAAACTAATAGAGCCCTCTCTCTTTTTTGGGCTTTCCTTTATAAAAAGCTAAGGTCGTCCATCATTAAAAAAGGATAGTTGTTAGCACTTTGTTTTAGAAAAAGGAATTCAAATATAACTGTACTCTCTCTGTGTTGATTTTTAGACAAGGATACTTTTTTCTCATACATCATTTATAATTTTCTAACATTCCATGCATGATAAGACATATTTTATTTTCAACTTCTTGTGTGTGGAATTATGAGAAAATAATACAAGAAGCACACTTAAAAATTACTCTTTAGGCTATGACCCAGAACTGTGCAGATACTGGTTATGCTCTATGAAACCTACCTCATTGTGAAGCAAATGATAGTGAAATAAAACCAAACTGAAGTATGTTAGTGGGTACATACTGATTTCAAAAGTATGTAGAAATTTAAGAAGTATTTATAATTTCTCCTTGTTGTTGATTTTAACAAATACTTAAATCATTTAATATTAGATAGATTTAAACATTACATATTTGTTGTTGTTTGCTAATTCATATCAATTTGTAATATCCAGGTAAAGAATCAATATAACAAAATAACACATTGTTACATGTTGCTAGGTACAGTCTAGTTGAGTCTGACTCATAGGGACCCTATGTAAACCAGGACAAAACACTCTCTGATTCTGTGCCAGGCACAAAACCTTTCTTATGCTTAAGCCCATTCTTGCAGACACAATGTCAATCCATCTAGCTGAGGGTCTTCCTTTTCTTTGTTGATTTGCCACTCTCTCAAATGTAATGTCCTTCTGACAACATGTCCAAAATACGCCAGGTGCTATCTAGCAATCCCTGCTTCCAAGGATCACTCTGGTTGCACTTCTTCTAGGACAGATCTGTTGGTTCCTTTAGCAGTCCATGCTATATTCAATATTCATCTCCATCACCATAATTCAAAAGTATCAATTCTTCTCCTGTCTCCCTTATTCAACATCTACAACTATATGATACAATTGAAAATATCATGCCATGGTGCAGTTGCACATTCACCTACAATGTGTAATCTTTACTTTTAAACACTTTGAAGAGATCTTTTGCAACAGCTTTTCCCAGTGCAATGTGTCTTTTGATTTCTTGACTGCTGTTTCCATGGGTGTTGATTGGAGAACCAAGTAAAGCCAAATGGACTACCTCAATCTTTTCTCCATTTATCTTGAAGTTGTGTACTGACACAGTTTTAAGGATTTTTGTTTGGTTGATGTTTACTCACAGTCCATATTGAAGGCAGTGTTCTTTGATATTCATCCATAAATATTTCAGATCTTCTTCATTTTCAGCAAGTAGAGTAGTCATCTGCATAACATAGTTTTTTAATAAGATTTACCCCAATTATGATGCTGCCTTCTTCCTGAAGTCCAGCTTCTCAGGTTATTTGCTCATCAAAGAGATTGAAGAGGTATGATGAAAGCATAGAGCCCTGACACACACCTTTCTTAACTTTGAACAAAGCAGTGTTTCTTTTGTTCTGTTTGAAAAACTGCCTTCTGATGCATGTACTGATTCCTTATGAGTACAGTTAAGTGTTCTGTTATTCCCATTCTCCACAATGTTATCTATAATTTGTCATGATCCTCATAGTCAAATGTCTTTGCATAGTCAATGAGACTGGTCTTCTCTGCTTTTGGCTAATATGAATCTGATATTAGCAATCATGTCCCCAATTCCATGACCTCTTCTGAGTTCACCTTGATTTTCTAGCAGTTGCCTGGCTATACATTGCTACCGTTCCTTTTGAAAGATCTTTAGCAAAATTTTGCTTATATGTTATATTAATGATAACATTTGAAATTTCCACATTTTGTTGGATTCCCTTTCTTGGAAACAGGCATAAATATGGATCTCTTCCAGTCAGTCAGCCATGTAGCTGTTTTCAAAATCTCTTGGCATAAATAAGTGAGCACCTTGTTTATGCTTCATCTGTTTGTTGAAATATCTCTTTTAGTATTCCATTAATTCCTGGAGCTTTGTGTTTTGCCAATTTCTTCAAGGCAGCTTCCTCTTTATTCTTCAACACCATTGGTTCCTGATCATATGTAACCTCTTGAAATAGTTGGTTATACACCGATTCTTTTTGGTATAATGACTGTGTATTCCTTCCATCTTCTTTTGATGTTTCTTATATGTTGTTTAACATTTTCCCTGTAGAATCCTTCACTGTTGCCATTTTGAGGCTTGAATTTTTCCTTTAATTCTTTAAGCTTGAGAAAAACAGAGCATATGTTCTTCCCTTTTGGTTTTCTTTCTCCAGTTCTTTGCACATGTCATGGTAATATTTGATTTTGTCTTCTTGAGCTGCCTTTTGAAATCTTCTGTTTAGTTCTTTAACTTTATCATGTCTTCCTTTTAATTTAGCTGCTTTATGTTCAAAGCAAGTTTTACAGTATCTTTTGACATGTAATTTTTAAACTTTTTCCTGTATTTTTAATTACCTTTTGCTTTTGTCATGAATGTTGTCTTTAACATCATGCCACAGTTCATCTCATCTTCCATTATGAGTGTCTCATGAATAAAACCTATTCTTGACGTGGTCTCTGAACTCAGGTAGAATATACTTAGGGTCATACCTTGGCTCTTGTACACTTCTTCTAATTTTCTTCAGTGTCAGTTTGAACCTGCATATGAGCAGTTGATGGTCTGATCAACAATCAGTACCTAGTCTTCTGACTTTTGATATTGAGCTTTTTCATCATATCTTTCCATAAGTATTGTCAATTTGGTTCCTATATATTCTATCTAGTGAATTCCATTTGTATATTTGCTATTTATGTTGGTGAAAAATATATTTACAATATAAATATCATTGGTCTAACAAAATTCTATGATGAGATCTCCAGCATCATTTCTGTCCCCAAGGCCGTATTTTCCAACTACTGAAACATTTGTTTCCAACTTTTGCATTCCAGTGTCTGGTAATTATCTCTACATCCTGATAGCACATTTGATGTATTACAGAGTGCAGACACTGCTAAAAATCTTGACTATCTTCATTTGTACCCTTATTGGTGGGTGCAACAATTTGTATAACAGTCATATTAACTGGCCTTCCTTGTAGACATATGGATATTGTTCCATCACTAATAGCATTGTTCTGCAGGACAGATCTTGAGATTTATTTTTTTGATGATGAATGGAACCCCATTTCTTTTTATTCTGTCATTTCTGGCATAGTAGGCCACATGATTATCTGATTCACAATAACCCATACCAGTCCGCTTTAGCTCTCTGATGCCTAGAATGTCAATGTTTATGCGCTCCATTTCTCTTTTGGTGATTTCTAATTTTCTACATTACAGTATTTACTAGATGTTTACAGTTATTTCTTCTCATTTTAAATCATGCCTTATCAACAAATAGAAGTCCCTGGGGCTTTACTCCTTTCCCTTCATTAAGGTAAACTTTATTTTGGGTAGGCAACTCCTCTCCAGTCATCTTTTGAGTGCCTTCAAACCTGAGGTACTCATTTTCCAGCACTATATCTGACAGTGTTTCTCTGCTATTCATAGAGTTTTCAATAGGTTATTGTTTCAGGAGCGGATTAACCATGTCCTTCTCCCTACTTTGTCTTAGTCTGGAAGCTCAACTGAAATCTGACCCTGCTAGTATTTCTAATAATAGTGACATTGCTTTCAGCATCACGGCAATACACAACCCTACAGTATAGCAAACTGATAGACATGTGGGGAACTTTGTTACACAGAGTATTTGAATAAACACTATTTTCAGTGTTCTTTCTCCAGTAAAGAAATAAAGCTAATAATCATAGCACCACAAAATGGTACTGAAATAAAAAATATATTCTAAAAGTGAAAGGAATATAGGGTCGTGGAGTAATTTTGAAAACTGTAAATATGGCTTCTTTATTTCAAAGAATGTATATGTAATCCTTGTATATTCTCTTTTATAAATATTTTCTCCTTATTTATTAAAATTAGATCTTTTTGTGAGCTTTTTTATAACATTAATTCAGTGGATCATTCTTTAGTTTCTTATAACTCTTGATACATGATTTCTCCAAAATAGCCCATTCTGAAAATCCTAATTATATATTTTTATCATACAATTCCCTGTTATTGGAAATTCTGATTATACTCACAGTCTGTCACCAGTATCTCTCTGGTTTTATTGATTATGTATATTTTTTGCTTGTTTTTTATTTTTAGCGACTATTATCCACCTAAAACATTATTAGCTCCAGTGTGGGACTACGCCAATTTAACTTGATTCCTCACTTAGTACCTCTCATCTTTATTTTGCCCTAAGTGAATTTTCATTTGGTGGAGGGCAGGTATCACTTTAAGAATTATATTTCAGGAATGGACTTTCAGCTATCTCTGAATATAGGAGTTGGCAAATAAATACTTTCTCTAAAATCAACTATAAAATTGGAGAAATATAGCATAACAACTATTTTAGCACTATAGGAATGGACAAAGGACAAAATACATCTGAGAAATATTGTTGAAAAACTGTAAAATTTCAGGTAGGAAACATGGAAATGTCTGATATTCTTGCATACAGTGGCTTGACTTCACCACTACCCAATCTCCTTAGAAATGCGGTACTGCCAGCTGAAACAAGCTATGAATTCTGGCTGCTATTCTTCCCTGGTAGGAAAGGGCTCACTTGAAAGTTAGTGAGTGGGAAAGAAAAATGACACTACCAACCTAAAATTGCATTTGTTGTTAGGGCACATGTCATCCAATCTTAGGTTCTTTTGTATACATGGTGGTAACTGGGGATGTCTTAACCTGGCCATACACTCTTGGCTGATCCTGGGGCTATGTACATGAATATAAGGGGCCTTAAGGAGCCTAGTGAAAAGTAAAAACTGAGGTAGACTTGATAACAGCCTGAATACGGAATGTAGTACCTACACAGTGATCCACTACCAGAGGATAGAAGCCTCATTAGCTTCAACATGTGTGAACATCACTTCTGTGTAACCACTGACTGACCACTAAGTTACACCAAAACTGGGACAACTACTGACCCAATAGAAATTAAAGGAATATAAATGCACATCCCCAGATGGCAAGTTTATTCATTAATCAAAAGAATTGATGGAATAAAGGACAAAACTACACCTGTGAGTCTCTTAGTAGGCACAGATTAAAAAATTGAACAGATATGTCCATTTTTGATAAAAACTAAAGTAAGAACTTTAAAGAACTAAAGTAAGACAAAAACTAAGTAAGAACAGGAGAAAATTTCCTCTTAACAGAAGCATCTAGTAAAATCACATGACTATCATCATTAATGCCAAAGGACTAAATAGTTCTGTACTCTTTCCTAACATTTAGTCAACATCAGGTTATTGTTAGTACAATAAGAAAAACAAAAAATGTGGAAAATACTAAAAGTACACAAAAACAAATGCACAGGCATAATATGAGAACTAATAAATGAATTTAGCAAGGTCACTATTTGCAAGATCACTATATAGAAATCAGCTTTATAACCTTTGCAATAAACTATCCCAAAATAGAAAAACAATCCATTCACAATAGATGAAGAACTAATAAAATTTAGGGGAAAATAACCAAAGAATGGCAATATTTGCACTCTAAAAACTACAAAATGTTACTGAAATAAGTTCTCACAAATCTGAATAAATGTAGTATCTTACATGTTCATGGATTAGAAAAATGAATATTTTTAAGATCACAATTCTTCCCAAAATTGACAGATTTGACACAACCCCTGTCAAAATTCCCACAAGCATATTTTAGTTACTAGCAAGGTGATACTAAAATTTAAATGAAATAGCAATGTTACTAAAATGTCTAAAATAATTTTGAAAAAGAACAAAGTAGACAGATTTACCCTTTCTCATTTATGACTTGCTTATTATAAAGCTACCAATAATATATATGTGTGTGTGTGTGTGTGTGTGTGTGTGTGTGTATGTATGTATGTGTATATATATATATATATATATATATATATATATATGATGTATTGGAAAAAGATAGACTCATAGACTAGTGGGACAGTATAGAGAGCCCAGAAATAGATTCAAACAAATACAGACTGATTTTTGATGAAAGCTCAAGGGCAATGGAGAAAGAATATTCTTTCACACAGTGGTGCAGCAACAATAAGAGATCCATGTATAAAATATGGACTTTAGCAAGTATTTCACATCAATAATAAATTATCTCTATATACTAGGAGGGTCAAAAATGTATCACATTTGTGTAAAAAGATGTGTATACACTTTAAGAGATGTTATCTATGTGAATTGAATTACAGTAGCAATGTGTGGTATGACATTTGTTCAAAAGATGGTATTAGTCACATGAATGGTGACTAATTTTTTTATCCATTCAAAAACTGATTGCCGTACCATGCAGCAGGCAAGGCATCCAAAGAAAATGGTAGAACTACAGTTGTTGTTCAAAGAGCACAAACTTTGAAATTCAAAGATGTTGGGGATTACAATGGGGGCATGAGTATACAGCAGAACCTTCAACACTCCTTACAACTGCAGATGTTTGTGATAAGTTTGAGACATGATACTGTGTGTGATGTGCACAAGGGAAGATCTGGGAGGCATAACACAACAACAAGTCCTGTTTCTGCTATGGTAACCACTTTGAGCACCTCTTGTAATTGCAGAAGTCAAACATGATTTGAGTCATCTTTTGTTATCAGTACATGTTAAGTTTTACAATCTTTTTATTTTTATTTATTTATTTTTAAAATTTTTTTTGGTGGTACTGGGGGTTAAACCCAGGGCCTCACACTTGCATGCTCTGCAAGTGCTCTACCACTGAGCTCCCTTTTTCTTTTTTTTTTTTTTGCTTTTTGAGATAGGGTCTTGCTAAGTTACACAGACTGCCTCTGATCTCGAACTTGTGATCCTCTTGCCTCTGCCTCCGCTGGGATTACAGGCGTGTGCCACTGTGCCTGGCAAGTTTTACAATCTTAATATAGCTTTTTTCTTTCTTGAAAATGTGTATATATTTTTGTTACCTTCTCTATATCATAGATCTCAGTATAAAATGTAAAACAATAATAATTCCTAGAGGAATGAAAAACCTTTGTGACCCTGGTTTAGGGAATCTTAGGTTTGACATTGTGACAGTGATTGATAAAAGAAAAGATAAATTTGATATTATTATAATTGGAAATATTTGCATCTCGAAGGACACTATTAAGGATATGAAAATTCATATATGTCTCATGAAGGACATGTTGTTGTTGTTAGGTGCCATCGAGTCGAGTCAGACTCACAGTGACTCTCATAGGATTTTCAATGACTGATTGTTTTGGGATTGCCTCAGGAGTGAATTGCCACGTCCTTCTCCTATTCTGAGGTGCTGGGAATTGAACTCGGGACCTCAGAGACTGCAGAACAGTGCTCTATCAACTGAGCTAAATCCGAGCCCTGAAGGACATGTAGCCAGGATATATGAAGAAGAATGCTTCATACTCACTGAGAAAATCTACCTAATTTTAAAAACATGGGCAAAACATAGATATTTCACCAAAGAAAATATACAAGTAGCTAATAAGTGCATGAAAGATTGCTTGGCATTATTATATTTCAAGGACATACAAATTGATTTCTACTTCACACCCACTAGAGTAGCTATAATCAAAAAGGCAGATGATGCAAAGTGTTAGCAAAGATATGGGCAAAGGAAAACTCATACACTGTTGATGAGAATATAAAATGCTTAAAGCAGTTTGGCAATTTCTTAAAATGCTAAACATACATTTACCATATGACTCAGTAATTTTACTCCTAACGGTTTTCCCAAGAGAAATGAATATGTATCAGCACATGAAAACATGCATGAGAATGTTCACGCAGCATTATTTATAACAGACAAAAGTGGTAACAAAATATCGATCAGTTTTTGAATGGATAAAAATATGAAACCCTATAAATTAATTTTTATTAATATGAGGGATGAACCACTGATAAATGTCACAAAAATGTATACTTTTCAAAAACACTGTGGTAAGTAAAAGAACTCATACAAAATACTACATACTACATGATTTTATTTTTTTAAAAAGTCCAGAATGACAAATATGTAGAGGCAAATAGCAGATCGTTGTATATCTGTGGTTAAGATCAGGTATGGATCTAAACTCCTATCTAAGGAGGGAATGATAAAAAAATTCTAAAATTGCAATGTTGATTATCCAACTCTACACATTTGCTATAAATTATTGAATTGTACACTTTCACTGTCACTGGTTGCATTTCATAATATGTAAAGAACTCAATTCAGGTTTTTTTTAATTGGCAAATTGTTTAATGGGTTTCATTCTGACATGTATTTCATTGTGACATTTCCATATATGCATTTCATTGTACATAGCTCACGACTTCCCCCTTACCCTCTTATGACCCCTATCGCCACCCTGCCACCAGTGATTTCCTTTCTATTTATATGTCTTTTTGTGGGAATATTTATCTATATATGTGCATCCCAATTTTGATTTAAGTCCAAACTTTTTTCTGTAATGATCTATCTTTTTATATTCTCATCAGTAATACATGAGTGATCTAATCCATTTACATTATTGCCATCTTTTGGTATTATTGGTACTATTATTATTGTTATTATTATTATTTCCCGTACTAATAAAGTTGAGCTGTTTACTTAGAGGCTGACTTCTCCCTGCTTCCTCCCTCCTCATTGGCTCTTGTCTCCTTCCCATCTTCTCCCATCATTGCTTCCTTTTGGTAGATCCCTCCCTCTTTCCATTCCTTAAATTGTCCCTTCTATGCTAAGTTTACATGAGCTTTTTATCATATTCCAATTTTTGTATAGGATTTTTTCCTTCTCTTAAGTTTGATTCAGCTCCTACATATGAGTGAGAACATATGGTATTTCTCTTTTTGGGCTTGTGTTCCTTCACTTAAGACAATTTTCTCCAATTCCATCCATTTTACTGAAAATGACATTTCATTTTTTAATTGCTGAGTAGTATTCCATTGTGTATATCTACCATCATTTTTTTATCCATTCTTCTGTTGATGGACACTTTGGTTGATTCCATATCGTTGCTATTGTGAAAAGTGTTGCATTGAATATAGAGATGCAGGTGTCTCTGTGGTATGATGACTCATCTCCCTTTGGGTATATTCTCAATAGTTCTACACCTAGGTCATATGGTAGATCTATTTTTAGTTTTCTAAAATATCTCCATATTGATTTCCAAAGTGTTTGAACCAATTTAGAACTCCACCAGCAGTATAAGAGGGTTCCCTTTTCTCTACAACCTTGCCAGCATTTGTTGTTAATTTTTATATTGATGTTGGCCATTCTTACTGGAGTAAGGTGGAATCTCAGTTTAGCTTTTTAAAAGCATCCCTCTTATTAAGGAAAGGAAACGGGTGTCAAAAAACAAGCACATAATTTCTACAAAGCCAAGTTAAAATGCTTTTGTTTTACTCCATGAATTAATCCTGAGTTAGAGTCCTACCTCCCATTGTCCTGGGCGAAGCAGGAGACAATTGAGTCTTTTGTTAAGAGCTTGCCTTGAGGATGCAGAAAAACTATGTTGGAGTAGAGTCTTGCTCCTTGTGTGCTTAGTAACTCTGGAATGTTTCCTAAGCCTCAATTTCCCTATAATAATTATTTTGAAGAAGATATCTAAGGGAAAAAACTTAACAAAATGCATGCAATAAACCTAACATCTTTCCTCCCCGTAGTGCTTACCCTCTTTCTAGTCTCTTTACAATTAATCAAAAGGCAGAGAAGAAGGTGACCTCATAGTTCTTGATAGTTGCATGGAAGGTCCTCTAAAGTAAAACTGCCCAATTTTCTATAAGCATGACCATTTCATTTGATATCCTCCCCTCTTTGTGTCCAAATATTATATTATCACTTCTGGATCTAAGGATGAACCAGATTTTAAGAAGCCATTATTAAATGAAAAAGATTAGCTGAATCTGGATTTGGAGAATAGGATCTAATGTATATGATAAATAATAAGGGAAACAGAGTAATATGGAAGAGAATGATGACCATTCTATTTTAGCTCAGAGTACAGGGCCACACAGGTTGTGCATGAAGCCAACCATTCTCAGATGACAGTGATGTCTGAATTCTTGTTCACAATGTCTGAGAGCACTCAATTTTGCCTATTCTTCCTTCCTAAATCTCACTGATAATGAATGATGAATATATAAAGGACTATTTTTTTTTATTAGAAATTTTTAATGTACATCATAATGTGATTCATTTTGACATGCTTTTCGTTGTGACAATTTTCATATATGCAATTTGATAAGCATTATTCATATAGGTTACCCCTTACCCTCCTCTATGTTTCCCCCCTCCCCCCTTCCTATCTAAGTTTCCCATCCAAGTCTTCTCTATCTTTTACTATAT